>CM076584.1:117348218-117574024 GCA_034641835.2 Pinus albicaulis | reverse complement strand
TGGACCATCATGCTGCCCCTTCTGTCGAAGAGACGAAGAAACCATAGATCATTTGCTTGGCCACTGCACAAAAGTTCAGCCCATGTGGGAGACTCTATCTCAGCTATTTAGGCAGATGATAAATAACAATGAAACAGTGACAGATATCATAGAAAGATGGGGAAAAGGTAAATTTAACTGTCAAGTCCTGAATAGAGCGTGGATCCTCACATTAGGATTCTTATTGTGGAATATATGGAAGGAAAGAAATCTGAGGGTATTCCAAAATTTGGAGCAACCTATGGCAACAATATGGCAGCGTTCCAAAGAAAATATCCGGGAAACCATTTTAACGGAAAAATGGACGGATGAAGATTGGAAAGCAGTGGGAATAGAAGCCATCATTTTAGAACAACTGAATCTACAACCCTCAGATGCTAAGCCAAGGGCTTTGGAAATTTAGACCGCCTAGACAAGCAATAGAAGAACAATGGAGACCCCCCCAACCAAGATTTTTGAAACTAAACTACGATGGGGCATCCAGAGGAAATCGTGGCCAAGCAGGATCGGGAGGGATATTTAGAAACTCACGAGGGACTGTCTGCAGATTCTATGCTCTAGATCTAGGCCACGCAACCAATAATGAAGCAGAATTAGTGGCGGTGAAACAAGGCCTACAGATAGCAATTCGCGAACAATATCAACAGATTATTGTTGAAGGGGACTCAGCTATGGTCACAGGGATCCTCCAAAAACTTCAGCAGGGAACGCAATGGGAAAAAATTTCGCAAAGTTGGAGAACAGCCGCTCTTATAGAGGAATTGAGCCAACTAGTGAAACGCATACAATACCTGATCCCTCACCACATCAGAAGGAAAGGAAATTCATCAGCAGACTACTTAGCAAATTGGGGATGTGAGAATGTGGAGAGCCATATGGAGGGACGTCCAAATGATCTCATATGGACAGTAGAGCTCCAATCACTCCAGATGATAGTGGAAAACGATCTCCATCCCCCCGATCGGGGTGAACACCTGTCATCATGATAAGGGAAGGCTGAATCGTGGCAAGCTCTTCTGTAAACTTCACTTAAGATCATTTAAATGACCTGTCAGAACAACGAGGTGGATGGTGCGATCGCCGGCAATGGTTTGATGGCGCATGATGGCCAGGCTGGCTGTCAGACAACCGGGAAGGCAAGAAAAAACTTGGTAAGTTTATTTAACCCGCCCCTTCCTTCTAGCATGCATTATCCCTGGCATGCGAAAGTTTGGAGGCACCGAAGGCAAAATACTGCTCTGCAACCTGGAATTCGCGTGAATTTTTCCGGGTATGTTTTGATAATAACCCTAAAGCTTCTGATATTAAATGTGGCAGATATGGTTTGCAGTGCAGATGATAGGTTAGGAATTCTGTCGCTTATGTTGTTTGGCAAATATCTCGAACCTGAACTGAGTCAGGTCCTCCCCTGCTTCCGGGATCCTTGTTATTTTCATCTTCTGATTTTATTTGTGATTGATGCACTCGATAGAGATGGGGATAGTTTAGCTTTCAGTTTGTTTCCGTTCCTTCTGTCGTTTGCTAATTGTTGGGAAGCAGAATGGGACCCGGTCACCCTTTACCTCTGCGACCATGACAACTCCCAAGCACCTGAAACAAATCCTGTGAGAACGTATGGGAGCAAAACCCCCAGTTATCTGTGTAACCCCTGTGGTAGCCAGGTTCGAATAGGCTGTCAAAATCTCAATAGGAAAAGCTGGCTTAAGTTCCCTAATTATAGTTGTGTCTGCAACTCTGTAATTGCCGACCACCTCAGTTATAACATGCTACCTTTTTATCTGGGTGATGCAAACATAATCCATTTATCTTATCACCCGTATGATAACCCTCACAGTCATACCACTGATATCAAAAGCAAGAAGTTGGTTGAGCTTCCGTCTCGACGAAGGGTTGAAGGCACCGTGGGGTGCATGCTCTGTTTTAAAACCTTTTCTCATTTTGTTTCTTCCTGCATGCCAGTGTTAGTTAAAACCTCATCTCCAGCAATGGGAAAGCGCCACTATAGGGCAACGAATAAGGGAAAGCAACCTGAACAGCAAGATCAAGTACCAAAAAAAAGAGGGCGGAAAACATATCTGGAGCACCTGGAAGAATTGGCAGTTAAATATGTCATGAGTAACCCCTCGGCATCCAGGAATGAAATTCGAGGTTGGGAATAGGAAATCCACCAGGAACCAGAGGAAACTAAGACTGAGGCAGAAATACTGGATTTTATAACTGATCCAGGGCATACAAGAGGCAGGCTTACTCTGTTTAACCAGAGAGTCCATACATATTGGATTGTAAAATGCCTGCTAGCAAAAGCAATCCAGAGTAATCACCCAGTCCAAGTAAAGACAGAAGCAATGCAACCAGACCTCCCCACCCAGGCTCTTCTCTTGGAGATTCAGGACAATCAGCAGCACCTAAAGATCACTCAATATCAAACTGCAGATAGAGTCAGCAGATTAGATGAAAAAGTGGGGCGTATGGAGAAAACTCTTCAGAAGATTCTTCAGCAATTGAACCAAGTAGAAATGCCAGGGTCTAATGTCAAAGACCCTGCCCCTGTCTCATCATCTGAGGTTTAAATGATGTCTGCTTTCATGGTCTTTTGTAAATTTTGAATTTAAAGTTCTGTTATGTTTGTAAATATTAAAGTAGAAACTCAGGTAGTACAAGCAAGTCATAGACGTAAGAGACAATTCCAATTTTGGGATGCAAACCATGTTTTTAGAAGGCCAATAAACCTGGTTTCCCTCTTGGGCAGGTTGAGGCCAAGAACGACTTTATATTTTGTAACCTGTCTTAAAATATAAATAGAAATGGCATGGACACATCGAACTTACAAAAAAAAAAAAAAGGCCCTAAAGAAACCTAGTTCCGGCTAGACAAGAAAGGTAAGTTTCTGCCTCTTCATTTTGTATTTCTTGAAGTAAACCCTTTTTAGTGAATTATATGTAGTCTTTTCTTCATTTTCAAGTGGTTTTATAATTTTTGGATTAATACGGTGTTAGTAATAGCACCTATTTTTTTTTATTACAACTCTATTTTCGGTGTCTAAACCCAATCTATTCATCTCAGTTTTATTAGTAAAACCCACTTTATTCATCTCAGTTCTATTATTCCATTTTCTTTATGGTTTCCTGGGCTCGCCATAGTTTCTTTTTAATTCATTTCAGCCAGTTGTAATCTCTTTGTCTCAAATTTCTTGGTTATAATTTAGATATTTCTTTGTTAGATCTATCAAATATCAAATCAAATCTCTTATGGATGTGTGGGATATGGATGTGTGCAATATGGAGCAGTATGCTTTCACTGTTGTCACGAAAAATCCACCAGAAAGAATCTGGACGAATGAAGCGCGGCGCTCGAAGTCCCCATGTTCCATTACTCCTGTGGAATGCAGGCGGTGATGCTTGCATTGGGAATTTGCGGAGGCAAAGTATCGACTGTATATGCCTTTCGTACGCGACATCGAAATCGAGCTGCGCTGCTTCCACTGATGCAAATCTATTTATCAGGTTCTCTATGGCTCTTTGAATTGATTCTTTTTCTCTGTTTCGATTCGTTTTCTAGTAGGATGCAATTTTTGGATTTCCTCCAAGTGCGAAATATTCATTTATATTGCATATTTTTATGATAAATTTCTAAGAATTCTGGTAGCACACAAACATGATCTCTATTCTTTTTTTTCCATTGATGTATAGTTTTCTATTTTTTTTTTTCCATTGATGTATAGATTTATGAGATTAATTGTAGGATTAACCATGTTATTAAAAGATTTGATTGATAGGGTTTGGGCGTTTTTTTAATCAGGATAGAGTTTGGGCCTTCTTTTAATTTCTTACTCTATGAGATTAGATGATTTAGATGAGATTACTGGATTTCTTAAAATGATTTTCAATTATGTTTTTATGATTTACAAATATGTTTTTCATTTGTCTTATAATTTATGTTAGATTTTATTTTCACATTATTACTTTGGTTAAATTCAATGTATTTTAAATTGTATTTTCATACATTTAAATTACTCTAAAGAAGTTTTCTTATATTTAAAATTTTATTAATAGCTTTTAATTAATTTATTTTTTGAATGATTTCTTCATTAATATTCTGATATAGAGTAAAGTACCATAAGCTTGAGTAGCCTAGCCTAAGCTACTAAAGGATAGACTAAGGTAAGTTAGAATAGGCTAGGTTAGGCTAGAATAGGCAAGAGTAGCTTAGGGTAGGCTAGACTAGACTAGGATAGGTTAGGTTAGAGTAGGCTAAGCTAGTGTATGCTAGGGTAGGCTAGAGTAGGCTAGGTTAGACAAGGGTAGGTTAAGCTAGGCTAGGCTAGGGGAGGCTAGGTTAGGCTACTATAGTGTAGGATAGACTAGGTTAGGCTAGGTTATGTCAAGATAGGGTAGGTTAGGGTATCTTAGGCTAGGCTAGGATAGGTCAGACTATGTTAAGCTAGGCTAGGTAAGAGTACACTATGTTAAGCTAGGGTATGTTAGGCTAGGCTAGGTTAGCCTAGGTTAGGTTAGGTTAGGTTAGGTTAGGTTAGGCTATGTTAGCTTAAGTTAGGCTCAGTTAGGCTAGGCTATTTTAGGTTAGGTTAGGTTAGGTTAGGATAGGATAGGCTAGGATAGGATAGGCTAGAGTAGGGTAGGCTAGGTTACGCTAGGCTAGGTTAGGTTAGGGTAGGATAGATTAGGCTAGTCTAGGTTGGGCCACGATAAGATAGGCTAGGTTAGGATAAGATAGGTTAGGCTAGGTTAGGTTAGGCTATGCTATGCTAGGCTAGGTTAGGTTAGGTTAGGCTAGGCTAGGCTAGGTTAGGTTAGGCTAGGTTAGGTTAGGATATGATAGGATAAGATAGGATAGACTAGGCTAGGATAGGTTAGGCTAGGATAAGATAGGCTAGGTTAGGTTAGGATGAGATTGATTAGGCTAGGATAGTTTAGGCTAAGATAAGCTAGGCTAGGTTAGGCTAGGCTTGGCTAGGCTAGTCTAGGCTAGGGTAGGCTAGGCTAGATAGGTTAGGATAGGTTAGTTTAGGTTAGTTTAATTTAGGTTAGGATACATTAGGCTAGGCTAGGCTAGCTTAGGCTAGATTAGGCTAGGCTAAGTTAGGTTAGGTTAGGCTACTAGGTTAGGATAGTATAGGTTAGGTTAGGGTTAGGCTGGGCTAGGCTATGCTAGGATAGGGTAGGTTAGGCAAGGCTAGGGTAGGGTAGTGTAGGCTAGGTTAGGATAGGGTAGGGTCGGGTAGGCTAGAATAGGGTAGGATAGATTAGGGTAGGTTAGGCTAGGATAGGGTAGGATAGGGTAGGGTAGGTAAGGGTAGGTTAGACTAGGATAAGCTAGGGTAGGCTAGGTTAGGGTAGGTTAGGCTACGCTAGGTTAGGCTATGGTGGGTGAGGGTAGTGTAGGCTAGGCTAGCATAGGGTAGGCTAGGCTAGGATAGGTTAGGCTAGGGTAGGCTAGGCTAGGCTAGGCTAGTTTAAGGTAGAGAAGGGTAGGCTAGGCTAGGGGAGCTTAGGTTAGGTTAGGCTAGGGTAGGCTAGGCTAGGGTAGTCTAGGGTAGGCTACCCTAGGCTAGGCTAGTGTAGGCTAAGCTATGGTAGGGTAGGGTAGGGGAAGGTAGGTTAGGCTAGGCTAGGATAGGCTATCTTAGGCTAGGCTAGGATAGGATGGTCTAGGGTGGGCTAGGCTAGGCTAGGATAGGATGGTCTAGGGTGGGCTAGGCTAGGGTGGGCTAGGCTAGGCTCGGTTAGGTTAGGCTAGGTTGGGCTACGCTAGGCTAGCTAAGGTTAGGTTAGGCTAGGATAGGTTAGGTTAGGTTGGGCAAGGTTGGGTGAGGCTAGGCTAGGTAAGGTTAGGTTAGGCTAGGTTAGGTTAAGTTAGGTTAGGTTAAGGTAGGTTAGGTTAGGTTATGTTAGGTTAGGGTAGGCTAGGCTACGTCAGGCTAGGGTAGGGTAGGGTAGGGTAGGTTACGGTGGGTTATGTTAGGTTAGGCTAGGTTAGGCTAGGCAATGTTAGGCTAGGCTAGGCTAGGCGAGGTTAGGCTAAGCGAGACTAGGCTAGGCTAGAATAGGTTAGGCTGGGCTAGGCTAGGTAAGGCTAGGTTAGCCGAGGCTAGGCTAGGCTAGGCTAGGCTAAGCGACGCTAGGCTAGGCTAGGCTAGGCTAGGTTAGTCTAGGTTAGGTTAGGATAGATTAGGTTAGGTTAGGCTAGGTTAGGCTAGGTTAGGCAGGGTTAGGCTAGGTTAGTTTAGGTAGGCCTAGGTTAGGTTAGTTTAGGTTAGGCTAGGCTATGTTAGGATAGGATAGGTTAGGCTAGGCTAGGCTAGGCTAGGCTAGGCTAGGCTAGGGTATGTTGGGGTTGGCTATGTTAGGCTATGCTACGGTTGGGTGTGTTAGGCTACGCAAGGTTAGGATAAGGTAGGTTACATTAGTATAGGGTAGGGTATTTTAGGCCCGGTAAGCTAGGCTAGGCCATGTGTAATATCCCAAAATGGGAACTATGAGCAAGGGATGCCTGAAAAATGCATTTTTCAGGAATGACTCCTAGAGGATTTGAAACCAAGACATGGATCCCTTAGATCAATGTATCTATGACTGAAATCCAAGAGGAGGATCCAAAAAAATCACTCTAGGTGGGTTGAACAGATCTCCCACACCTAGTTGTCTTGAAAAAGTGCCCAATGAAGGGACTGCATCTATGTATGAACAAGGGATAGAGTAACAACTTTATTTTTATGAGCCTGAATACATGAAGATGTAGGTAGCCAAAAATTTTATAATATAGTAGCAAGAGAGTACAATTCCTTGACGAAAGAGTCACTCAGGATTTGCAATACAAGCCTCAATAGATCATATACATGAAATGTGAAATATACTACTACACTCAGAATGCCCTAGGCTATGACTGCATAGTTTATAGGAGATACTGCAACATAATGAATAATAATACAAATATATAAAAATATATGGCTCAAGAAATGTGCAGGAGAAAGCTCTCAACCCCATAAAACAATAATACAACAATCCTTAGAAGGATTGTCTGAAATATATACAAAATGGAAAAATTGCAGAAATGTCGGAGTTGCAGTAGCAGCAGAAACTCAAGAACTGGAACTAGATGGAGATAGTTGAAGATGATGCACAATATGAGTATATCTCCTCTAATGGATCTTCCAAGTGAAAATTTGATCCTATCACTGAAGATCTTACCCTCCAATCAACATTGCAAACTCCCTCTGCAAATGTACTTTGAAAATAAAACAGTCACTAAAGGATATTGTGCTGTAGGTGGAATAAAATGTATTGGCCAAATGCGAAGATCTGAAATATGCTATGAATCCTCCCTTACTGATCTCCCAAAGTAAATAAGTCTCTCTCCTATGAAGAGCAAGCCAAGAAATGGTGTTTTGGAACCTCCACTGTAACACCCTGCAACACAATGTTATAATTAAGCAGAAATAACGTTGTAGTTGAAGGAGGTGGCTTGTCCTTGAGCATGAATGTGGAGAAATAAAGTGAAATCCCTCAATAGGCCTCTCAAGAATGAGAATGAATCCTAAAGAGGAATTCCTTATGCTAAACAACACTACAACTCTGCTAAACAACAGGAGACTGCGAATAGTTTAAGCAAACTAAGAAATCACTAATCATAAGCATGAGTTACAATGGATGCCTTGCCCTCCTTTTAAACAAATGAAAGATCCCTCTCCATGGGTCCCACTCATTAGGGTTTCCTCCATCAAGGAAAATTCCCTCCTCTTTCACTGCGCTGCCCCACAAGATGATCTCCACCTCCTATCACTGCGCTATTTGACTTGGTCAAACTTGACCTTGTCTTTATGCAAATGTCCTCTTTCACACATGAGGGTGTGAAATCCAACTCCACTACTAATCTTCTTTCATACGAAGAGGGATTTTATTCCTATTTCTGAATTATATGGGCATCCTTACCCATTTATTCATTTCCTAAGTGAAAACAACAAAAATTAATATTCCATTTAGCTGCATGCTAAAAGTGGAATATTACAGTCCTCCACTCCCAAATGTTGCTTTTCCTCAAAAAAATGCATAAGATAAAATCCTCCAAGGATCAAGATTTTTTCTCATCAATATATCTCCAAGTTTTCCCTCCAACATATGCAAACTAGCTTTTGGTGAGCATCCCAAATAGCTATCATGTAAGAAATAAACATCTATGGAGGAAAAAATTGGCTGCCTATGAGCCTTTTTGAGGCATGATATTTGACATGAATTGGGATTTACCATCCACATATGAATCTCCCATCCCAAAGAAATCATCCATACAAAGTGAGTTACCTCCCAACATGGAAACTCATGGAAATCTCCTTCAAACTTGAGCTCCAGAAATGAAGGTGGGTTGAAAATTTTCATATGGTAAGCATCATAGCCTACCCCACGCTATCCTCCTCTCCACTTGTGATAAGTGTAGAGTGTGTTATTATCTCAGGCTACAATGGTATTGCCCTTAAGTGGAAAAATGAAGAACAATCCTCCAAGGATCTCCCTTCCAACATTGGAGAACAAGGTGGCCCAAAACATTTCATCCATGATGAACACGACATGGTCATCATAGAGTATCCAAATGGGAAGTATGTTGAAGGTTTTACATGATGATGCATGATACAAACAATGTCTCAAGAGGACACAACACAGTCTCATCCACTGTAACTTCAAAAAATAGCATGGAAAGTAATATGAAAAAATCATCACATCTACTAATGAATAGTAAATGGTTGAATGTGTCAACAATACATGATCAAACACTTGCTCATGGTTATACAGTGAATGGCTATAAAACTCATGGCCCATCCCAAAAGAAAACAAATGTGTGGCTATGTTGGACATATCTCCTCCCATGCTCCCATTAAAACATGTAATGCAAAAAATGTGGGAATTATCTCTCCTCAAGGACACATCCAACTCATGTGTCAATTCCCCAATCATGCTCTGAACAAGAATAGAAACAATATCAGAAAATGAAGTCATGATCAGTACAAGAATGAAGGAGATACTGATGGCTTCATGTGGTGTTTGAAGATACCAATAGCCTCCTAAGGATGTACAACACAGTCTTACAAACTGCTGCTTCAGAAATTTACATGGAAAAATGTTTCTTTATACATGGTCAATCATGCATGTCATCATATAGTAAATGGTTGGGGGCAAAAAATAAACATACATGTAATGATAAAACATTTTCCCAAGGCCACATAAAAGATGGCTATGTCTATCATATAGTTTGGCCCAATTTTGATCATGGATCAATATGAAAAACTTGCCCTCTTGTGGAGAAATGCACTGCATAGTAATGTTAAGAGCATGAAATTATTGTGTTAGCCAATCAATAATTGGAAAAAAAAATTTCTTACCATATGCTGGAAGTAAGATGACACATGGGTCTATAAATGAGTCCTCCATAGTGGTTTGGTATGCATCCATGAAGAGGAATGAACTATGTGTTGCATGAAGATCCTCCTTCTCATGCTTGGAAGCCCAAGTCAAGAATAACATATCATCATAATAGATGTCTCCATCCACTACCCTATCATCCTTACCCCCTCCTTTTCCACCAAGTGCATCTGATGTGAAGTGATCCTAGGGACAATCCATCCATATACCCTTAGAGAGAGTGCATGACATAGGGATCATGGAGGAAAAAGCGACTAAGTTGGGAAGGGGATTTTTTGATGTTAGGATCAAATATTCCATGTTGAAGAGCAGCTTTAGGAAGCCCAAGCATAGAATTCAAGATTGCAATATCAACTTCAACAAAAAGACAAACAAATGGCCACCATGGAAGATTTTTGCATGGAGGCCATTAAACATAGATACCCATCAGACCCCTATGCAGTATACCTCAAAGAAAAATGGATCCTATTTAAAATAATGATACTAGCCTCTCACGGTTCCTTACCTTTTCATAACTAATGAGAATTCATTGAAATTTTCAACCAGTCAAGTATGGCAGACAAGGAAAATATGGTAGAATTCTACATGCACAATATCTTGTTGGAAAACTTGAACATTTGGGACCATAATCCTAGAATGGGAGACATGCGGTTAATGGAATTAGCCTCTTAGATGGTTAACGAGGAAGCTAGAGCACAAGAAGTAAGGAGGGTCATGAGGAGAGAAAATAGGGAGCCTATACATATTAGGTAAAAACTATTTAGTCGTAGGGGCATCATCAAAAACCATCTAAAGATAGAAAAGGATGATGCACTTGTAGAAAATTACCTCAACACACAAGTACAAGCCATGGCCCATTTTGATGATGCTTCTAGGTTTTTGGGAGATGAATGCATAATGGCTAGTCAAAGGAGAAGGAATAGCCTCCCTCACTACCTCATAAACATGGAATACCACACATAAAGAAGATTGAGAATTTCTCTAGAAAGTGCACCACTATACAAGAGGGCCATGGAGGCCAGGAATATTCAGTGGCTTAGTTTGAAACTTAGTCCACCCTTATTTTTGGGACTTAGTGACGGGAAAAACCAAGATGATTAAGAAAAATTATGGTAGGAAGAAGAATAGAATGATGGATTTTACCCTCTTGAAGGGACTCCCACACTTCTTCCTTGTGAAGTTAGATGGTTCATTAATGCTTTGAAAGAGATGCAGAATGAAGACTAAGTTGCTTAGAGGATGAGAAAAAATTTGGTAGGGTTGTGATGATGTAAGCCATCATTAGGTATAATTGGAGGGGCTAACTGCCACCTATTTATCCTTATTAAGTCTCTCTTTCTCACATTTAAATTATATTATGGTCTTTTCTTGCTAGTGTAGATGGTGATTAAGGCTTGTCATACTTCCAATACCTAATATGGGTTAAATGGAGGATAATCATGAAGATATTGCACTTTTCATGAATATTTTACGATTAAAGCTTGGAGTAGACAATAAGGAGAGATTCTATGGGTATTTTCCACCTCCTTAACTCCCAAAGGCACCCAAGGGATCCTTGAGATTACCTCCAACATCTCGAAATCAAAGGCAACCAAGGAAGTGGGAGATGAAGTGTACCAAAGCTCCACTTCTCTTGCAACGAAAAAGGAAACATCACCTAATTTTTGGGGAGATGTTGATATATACCCTCTAGGTTAAATATGGCTGAGAAAGAGCTCATTAGAATTCGAACTTTGAAGGAAGCTAATAGACTCTTAGCACTTGTAATATGTTTTTGATATTTTTATGATTATGTAATGAGACTATTTTCTACAATAAGATGAGTATTCATATTCTCCTTCATTAATTTAGTTTCAGAGGGCTAGGCTTGTGGGTTAGGGCCCAATCAATTGACCTTAGTCTCTCTTGTGTATTCATTCTGATTTTTATGTCATTGTAGCTAGTTTTCTTAATGAGTTTTAGCTAGTTTGCTTACATTTCAATTCACTTTTTAAATTTTTCTTCCATTTCTTTGTTTTCATTGAGCTTGCATAAATGTTGGTAGAATAGCTTATAAACTCAGAAATTTTTGTGTCAAGCCTCCCTCTCTCATCTCTTTCACTCGAACTTTAGGAGGGAAAATATTGACCACAAGAAAAATGTTCTCTTTAATCTATGATTTCTTGTAAATAATAGCTAGGTTGTTGTAGTGTCATGAACATGTCTAGATTAGAGAGTTAGATTTCTGTTCGAATGTTTAAGTAGGCCTTCATTCAAAATTCAACTCATCTTTTTTATTTCCTTCATCATAGATTTTCCAATGTTTGTTGCATGAACATGTAGTTTTCTTTCAATTTCAAGTAGCTCAAAAAATGAGGACTTCACCAACACCCTTATCTTCATTTCTCACCCATCAACAACCTTCTTTTCATCAAATCACCTTCAGCCTTGTTTTTAAGATTTTCACCTTCACACCATGAGCAACCTTAGAAGTGAAAGACATGATTATTAAGATGTTATGAGCTTTTAAAATGGGTTGGAGACCTTCCATTCATCCAATTACACCTTCATTCCACCTCCCCTATGCTTTTCTCCATCATTTTTGGTATGAAATTTCCTCAAACTATTTCCTGTACCAATTCAAGACTTTCTTGTAGGACTTTAGGAAACCTATAGAGGAATCAATAATAGTACCATTGGATCTATCCTTAAGCCCAGAAACAAACATCAACGTCATATATACCTATCCAAACCATCAAGACACCTTCATCCCCGCGTCCATGAGTTAAAAACCTTCCTAAACCACCTTAACACCTTCTCCTCCTTGTTGCAAAACAATGCATTTAACACCTTCTCCTTCCTAAACCACCTTAACACCTTCTCCTTGCTAAACCACCTTAACACCTTCTCCTTCCTTCTGCAATTTATATTCAACCATTTACTTCATGAAGATACCTAGTTTGCTTATATTTCTTGTGAGAGTTTAAATCATAAATCTATTTCCTTGCAGAATAGCTAGATGTATTTTCTTTCTTTATAATAGTCATTTGATGGTTAATAGAGTAATGGTTTTGAGTTAATGGTAGTTCTAGGTCTAATCCAGAAGTGTGAAAGAATTCACTCAGAAACCCTAGAAATAACACCCTTTAATAGGAATCAGAAGAGGATGACATGAGTAGAATACATCTTTTGTGTATATAGCACTTTCACCTCTAATTTTTTAAGAACCTCGGGCTGGTAAAGTAAAGTATATTAGCCCCTGGGAGTCGCAACATTCCTGGTACAATACGAGGGCTCACCAAAAACCAAGGAAAAGTACATTTAGGATGGAAACCTATCCAAAATTAGCAGCACAATCTTGTGGACCATTTGAAACTTAGGACTAGGTTGGACTAGGTTGGACCCGTAGCTTATCAATTAGATTTACCCACTCGCATTAAAATTCATAATGTTTTCATGATTCTTTACTTAAGAAATATATACATGATAGTTCTCATATTATTTATCAGAAAATTATATAGCTAGAATTCAAAGGAGACTCCCTCGAAGAACATCTCTGTATTCTAGAGAGGAAAGAGATCTAGCTCTGAAATCGAGTAGTTTTTTCATATTAAAGTGCAATGGAAGCACTTTACTACCAAAGAGGCTACATGGGAGCGAGAAGATGAGATTCTTGAAAACTATCCAAAAAATTTCCAGAGAGAAGAAACTAGAAATTAAACATCAAGGAAAATATAGTTAAAAGGGTGGAAGATGTGATATCCCTATGTTTTTTGAAATAATTAATATTTTTATATTTTTCTGGAATTAAACTATGTTGGATTCAATGGTGATTCCATAACTTATGTAAATGACCAATATACATGTGGTTATGAAATCAATAATTGCAGTTATAAATTAATGGGAACGGAAAATTACTTGAAATGAGACACTTAACTAAAGAGATAATTTCTAATCTCAATCATAGATAAGAGTGAGATAAATATTCCATGATAAATACATGTTTTTAAAATAACAAATTTAATGTATGGGAGACAAAGATCCATTAAATATACTAGCTAGAGAAAACTTCCAGTACATTGAAGGATAAAGAACTCCTGAAGATTAAAAAAGGCTTTAATAACAAAAATACTTCCATAAAAGCAGGACAATGCTAATGGAAGAAAAGTTAATTAAGGAAGAAAAGGTATAAAACACCTAGGGAGCAGATGAAAGGGTTGTTGAGCTCTGAGGGATATTACTTGATATTAATCTTGGCTCGGGGGGAACTGGTGGTCAATTCATGGTTGGGTGGAAAGTGTACTCATTTAGTGATTCTTTTGATTCTCTTGTTAGAAATTCTATGAGATTTATTTTGTTGATGAATAGGTACCTACATATTGTGTATTGAAGGAATGGATTGAACTTAAAATGGTAATTAGGTTGGCAAGTAAACATATGCCTACTCTCTATTGAAGAACAAAGATACAATTTAGTGTAGAAAATATGTATTGTACTAGAAATTATTTATTTACAAATGGTGTAGACAATATATTTTCATGGCTAAAGAGTGTGTATCTGGGTAAATTCTTTGTAGTGATAGGAATTATATTTTTTGTGATTAATATATAGGTTGAAAGGATTTTAAATGTGATTTTTGTTAAATATTATTAATACTTGTCATTGATATGAAGGTATGATCTCTTGTTAATAAATTGTTTATTCTTACTATTTTAATATTATTGGTGGTATAGTTGAGCTTTAACTATTTTATTCAGTTTATCGTATATAATAAAATAATAATTACTTGTTAGAGTAAATAGATTTTGAGAGTTAAAGTAGTGCACTTATAACACTGAGGTCATATCCTAATTTCTAAAATGTCTAAAGTTAAACCTAGGCATAAGGGATAACATGGGAGCATGATGGTTACCAAAGAAATGATTAAGTATTTCTGGTGCAACTTGATGTGTCATTGTAAATATAGTTAGGAAAATTAGGTTGTGTTGGAAGATAAAAGATATTATATGAAATCAGGGTAATAATGAGTATGAATGCCTTCACTCTGATACAAAAAACTACGGATATATTCTTAAGCGAGACCGATATTATGGTAATATATCAAAAAATTAGATAATTAAATGAAATAATTTTTAGGAAAATAAAATTATAAAAAATTGAGTACTAGAGTAAGTTAACTACTGTATTCAAAGAACACCCATAAACATAACCTCTGTAGAAATACTTTTTTAGTTAATTGATATTTATATCTTAACAAATTGACCAGTGAACCTAGTTTCAACCATCGGTATTAGTATGAGCTAAGTTAATTCACTACTTGTTAATCAACTGAATTGATCATGGACTTGTAATATAAATACAATACACATATATACTATAAAAAGCCATATAACTATCACAATATGCATCCATATACAAATAAATTGCCCTTCTAGTAAGCAAGAACACACAGTTATAGGATCTCTTATGAACCCATGTAAACAAGATAGCTCATAAAGAATATCAAAAAAATCCCATATCAAACGAAAGGGAATAGACTACCCAACGAATAAAAATCAGCCATAATTACACAACCATTAAACAAAAAATAAAAGAGAAAAACACAATTGAGTTATTCATATTTTCCACCAGATCAGACACTTGAAAAAATCAAGTGTTGGAAGGTGAAACTTGAGGAGAAGTACTAAAATCATCGACTTGAAAAACTCTATGTTAGGTCAATTGAAGATGGGTGCAAAACCTCCATAGTCGGAGATAGGGTTTGAGGGTATCTTGTGTACCTGCAAAGTAGATGTCACAATCAACAAACGAGAATGATGTTGGAGAAAAACAAATGATATGCATTATTAAATAATTAGCAAGGGAATTCCCATTTATATTACCCGAGTATGAATCAATGGAGCTTGTGTTCTTCACCATTTTGTTGAAAATGGAATATAAGTTAGCTATGAGGTAGGAAAACCATATCCAAAAGAATATGTAATGAAAAACAACCATACATGCATACATGCAGTAGGAAGATCCATTAAATTACCTAAGAAAGTAAATTAAAACAAAGGATTGATGCCTTTGTGCAATGATTGGGTCTTATGGCTACATAAACACCTTGCAAGGCCGAGTAAAATTGTTATTAGGAAAGAATCGAACTTTGGCATATATAAAACCCTGGTGCTTATAAGAGTAAATATTGTTCTAATGGAAATTTAAAGCATAATAGGCATAAAAATTCAATTAGTAAGTCACTAGTACATACAAAAGGGGAAGAAGCGAATTTGTCACCTTATGTAGCCATGGTTCTTGGAGATGAACCAATGAAACCAACAAGACACATTGACCTGTTAACCTATGCAATAGAAATTGAGTATTGATGACCATAATTTCACACCTTTAGGAGGATATGGAAAACCAAGAAACCAAATTTCAAAGTGATAATAACCACTCTTAGAAAATTTAAATTTACAAAATGGTCAAGTGTAGAACCCTTACTGTGGAAAATGAAAAAAAATGAAATAGTGCAGTGAACCATAATACTCGACACCACAAATAGTGCACTATCGTTGTGTTGTAAAAATAGTGTTGGTATATTTGAGGCTATTACCAGTTTCCAATTACAGAAGAGAAAAAATAGAGTGACGACAGCGATACGAAAACCAGGAAAAAATGCCGATTAGTTCATAGGAAATGTCTATACAAGCTTAAGGTTTTGGTGGAAAGATAAGAACCATTAGATGGGGACAACAAATCTACGCCCTTCACATAGTCATACGATACCTTGTCCTCATCATGTGTTATCATTCGCTCATTAGATGGGATAGCGTTGGCCACATGGATGCATTAGGGGTAATGTACTTGTCATGTGGTGAGTTACCATACATAATTTATGTGATATGACCTAATGGTATAGGAATTAATAAATCACCATATTACTTGGGGAAATAAATAAGAAATGGGGGTCAGATAGTTAGGTTTAAATGTTATAAGATTCATCTAGGGATATGATACTTCCATATAGTAATTATGCAAATGATCCAATTATCAGCATAGGGGAAATTAAATATGCATGAAACATTAGGTAATAAGTGCATAGATATAATTCGTCAGGATCAACTATTTAGCAAATACAATAAGAAAATATAGGAATTATATGCCATGCAATAACATATGCAAATGATTAGTAAGGAAGTTAAAAAAACAAAATAATGTGTGATGTATGAAGAGAAAATGTGACATTTTAATTTATATTGTAAAATCGATGTTAATTTATAACTACTATCTATATGTTATATATTTTAATGTGATATGATTTTATTTATCTAAAAGAAATGTTAGTAATTTTATTAATTAGAAACAAAATTACAATATAAAAAAGTGAAATTAAAAAATATTTACATCTAGCTTCTAACATGTAAGATGCAATGTCTACACATCTACTCAATATTGGGTTGTAGAGGGCCTCTCTGTGTAATGATTATAAAAACTATGATTAAATATAGTTTTCATTTTCAACCTTAATTATTTAATGGATAATTTCTAGTATCGATGTCTATTGTGATAAACTCTAATATTTTTAAATTGATTCTCCTAATCTTATTATTGGGCTTATATATGTCAAAGTTTGATAAATATTTAATACGTGTTTAACTAATGTGTAGGAATTGACCACTAAAACTTTATGTTGCACTCTCTCACATCATAAAGTTCATATGAACCTTGTATATCCCATTTTTTTATATAAAAAAACATTAATCGCACACACTATATATTCTTTCATTCAAAAATAAGCTTAAACACACACAAAGGTCTTCCATACTAGTTTGACCACAATCTAGTTCTTTGTTTCACTTTAAATTCCATAGTATCCACATAAAAAAAGTATTCATTGTTATTCATGACTGATTTTGATTTCTTTTATTATGTTTACAAGCTTGTTATGTTCTTTCATAAAACTAAACTCACTCATGGATAGCAAGTAGTTGTCAACTAAGTCACCTAATTCATGTTAGTATTCAAGTTTGAGAATATATATGTGTCTTTGTGTGTTTGTGTGTATAGTAAAATTATGTATTCTCCCTAAACATCTCATAAAAATATCACTTGTAATCTAGATCATCTAATTTTAATAATAATCTGGTAGGATTTTAAAAACTTCAAAACATAATAAAGATAATAGGTTATTATAAAATTATGATATTTTTTTTTAAATATTATTCTTATTTAAAAAAAAAATCATTATTTAAATATTTTAATAATAATAAAAGAGTTAATTAATTTGATTTATATAATGTAAACCAGACATAATTTAAACAAAAAATGTTTAAAAATTAAAATTTAATATTTAATATTTATATTTATACAAAAATTAATTCATATTGAAATTATTAAATTAAATTTTATCTATACGTTGCACCGATTTTAGTGTTATGGAACCAATCAAGGACTGATGGTGATGTCAGTAAAATAACATTGTGGAGGTCATTACAATCAGTGAGTATGGATTTGTTCAAAAGCTAACAGAGAGGTCTCAAATATCACTAAGCTTCACCGCTTTTTTTTTCAAAAAAAAAAAAAAAATTGTGGGTCAAATTCTGTTGAACTTCAACCGCTCTTCATATTTTTTCTAGCAAATTTATATGGATTTCATTAGAGATTGAGGTTTATTTAAAATTGAATTTACTAGCAATTGCACCATATGTTTCAAAGGAAACGCTGTAAAGCAGTAACATAGAAAATAGTAGTATAGAGGAAAAAATATGTGATATGTTATGTGATTTAATTGAATATTGAACTTATAAATATGAATTAATTTATTTAAATTAAATTATAGGTTTGGAGAATTGTTTGGATAAAAAAATTGGTTTTTTATAACCTAGGCAGGCTCTTCCTTTCATAGTGATGTCTTATTATGCACTATGGGCCACATGGAAAACTATTCTCTGGTGAAACAACAATAATAGCATCCATAATGGCCATCTCTTCTTTTATAATACAAAATAAAAAATCAAAACGCTGAATACTTTTGTTGTTGTGAAGCAGAAACATCAAAACTTCCCACTTCAAAAACCCAAAGCTTGTAGTCTATCTTCAAAGCCTTAAAGCCTTAATTTATACTGAATGAAGCCATTAGTGAGAAATTATTTATGGTGAATGAGATGCAACTAATATCTGACCAGAATATGAAGAAAAAATTTGTGAGCTTTCTAGTTAAAAAACAATAGTAGCATTCATAATGTCCATCTCTTATTTTATCATACAAATAAAAATATCAAAACCCTAATTACTCTTACTATTGTGAAGCAGAAACATCAAAACGTCCCACTTCAAAAACCCAAAGCTTTCAATCTGTCTTCAAAGCCTTAATTTATATTAGAGGAATAACTAATATCTTTTTATTTTCATTTTTATTATACACTAAAAGAACTACTAATATCCTTTTATCCTTTTTAGCATTTTGAGCATGCAATGCTATAAGAGTGTTATAAGTCCTTGCAAACAATGAATGATGAACAATTAGGTAGAAACCCTTCTTCCTGCATTTTGCTAATGAAGTAATTTGATTCATCTAGAAGTCCCGAATGGAAGTGTCTAAACGACAGAGGAATAACATCTCAAAATTAAATATAACAACAATGACAATCTTTAAAGAGCACGCTCATTTCAAATTCTTGAATAAGAACCATAAAAAGAATTAAATCTTCTAAAAAGAACATTTTCATCTTCCATAAGGTATATAAATTTCATCTTCCATAAGGTATATAAAGTCTTTGTATTAAAAGAGTATTAACGATTGAAAAAGTTCTATTGCAGTGACGAGAAAAAACACTGCAGTACTAGGCCTAGTGTTGGCTTCAGCCCACCACATATACACAAATACGCATGATAATATAGTTGAAACAACATAGTAAACAAAGACAACCCCACATAGAGCACAGTAGACACAGACAACTACACATACAAAATCACCTTCTATTCATACCCTAATAGGTATCACAAAAGACCAACATAACTTTCACTTCGACGAATCACCACCACAAATACACACGATAATACAGTCGACACAACACAGTAAACACAAACAACCACAAATACAACACAATAAACATAGACAACTACACATACAAAAGCACCTTCTATTCATACCCTAATAGGCATCACAAAAGACCAACATAACTTTCACTTCGACGAATCATCACCACAAAGACGGAGCACCAGATGCAGATTAGATTCCTTCTCAATGTTATAATCAGCCAGAGTACGTCCATATTCTAGCTACTTATGAACAAAAATCAGCCTCTGCTGATCAGGAGGGATGCCCTCCTTATCCTGAATCTTAGCCTTCACATTATCAGTGGTGTCTAGTTTTTTTTATTTATTAAATTTTACAGACTTTAAAAAACAATCCTCATAAGATATAATAAATCCTTTGATAATTGTATCAATACCTCATATATATTTGTTAATTGCCTCATATATATTTCTTAATTTCATTGTGAAATACACTTCTCTTCAAAATAGATTTATGCTAACCAAAGATCTTATTATATATTTTTTTATTTATATTATTATTGTAATACATTTACTTCATATCTATTTAATATTAATTTGTTTATTTATATAATTTTAAATAATATATATTTATTTAATTAATATTAATCATTCATATATATTCAACCCTATATCTATATATATTATATCATGTAATATTCATGATGCATTCCATTTAACTTATAAAATAAATAATTTATATGTTGTTAATTCATTTCTTAACCTAAGACATTGTTATATTTATAATGCATTCTATTTAATTTATTTAATTAATATTAATCATTCATATATATTCAACCCTCTATTTATATATGTTATATCATGTAATATTCATGATGAATTCCATTTAACCAATAAAATAAATAATTTATATGTTGTTAATTCATGTCTTAAGATAAGACAGAGACTGTTGAACCTTGTAATTTTCAAACTGGAAATTTGTGTATAAATGTAGGAATTGTCAGTGATGATGAAGTACTTAAGGAATGCCAAAAATAAATTGCATTGCTGGAATATTTGCTGGAAAACTCAGAGTATGACAGAGAGATTGCAGAAGACAGAGTTCACTACAGTGGACAGGAATAGAGAAATATCATGAAATCAGATGGTATGGAAGAGAGACTTGTTGACAGTCTCGAGAATCTTTTAGAGAATTCTTTGGGAATATTGAATCAACATACTGATGTGTTGATAAAGGAGGGAATTTTAGAGTAGCATACTGAAATTTTGCCAAAGGAAAGAAAGGCACTGAGGCCTTATGGTTTTTATTTTAATAATTGTTTTGTGAATGCAGGTTTTGTTGCAGATACTGGAGAAAATTTGACACAGTTGGGCAATCAAGTAAAGGAGAAGGAAGAGAATTCTGTGGAAATATTTAATCCATGGAATAAAGAAATTAAATTTCTACAAATTATGTTGAAGAATCAGGATTCAATACAAGAAGAGAAATCTCAATTTCAATATTGGGAAATGCAGAATGTGGAGATGCAAAAGTCAGAGGACAACAACAACAAACTAAAGCAAAGAGATGAAGATAACAGTAAAGGGCATACTATGTACCAGTCCAATGAATTGCTGAAGAAAAGAGACAAACAAATTGTCATAAGTGACAATCTGGAAGAAGTTAGTAATTGAAGAAAACAAGAGGGTGAGGATGATAGGGCGAAGGTAAGAATAAAAGTTCAGCAGTCAAGAGATGAAAGAAATCAACAGTCAGAAGATTTATTGGACAAAGTAATTGAACTGATAAGAAGGATAATGATGAAAGTGAGGAAGACATCAACAATAAAGAAAAGAAGCAGCAACAGCAAAAGGAAGACAGTAACAGACTGTGAAAGTACAGCCAGTGGAGCAAATTAGCATAAAGTGTGGACACCTGGAGAAAAGCAACAAACAACAACAAAAATAGATGACAAATTACAGAACAAGGTATGGGATCTAGGAAGACAAAGATTAAAAGAACATGATCAGGAGATCATGATTAATTTTAACCTTGGGAGTCTGATGCAGGAACATTAGGCTCAGAAAATCCTTTGTATTTTAATAGACATAGAGATCTAGTGTTTTCAAAGAAGATTGGTTCATTAATGTAATTATTAATGTTTTGAGTGATTTAGAATAAGAATTAATTAAATATTGAGAGGAATTTTGTAAATGTTCCCGAATGATTGGAGAACATGAGAGAATTAGGATAGTTGAGATTTCATAGGGATTGAGAGATTTAGGAATTAATTGTAAATCTTAAGTTAGAATTAGTTTCATGATTTTATGGGATTAGAGAGGATCCTTAGGGATAAAGGATAGATTTTAGGAATTGGAGGATTTGGAGGATTTTGTTGAGATGATGGAGGATCTTGAACCTAAATTGGCTCAAAATTTTTTGTATAAACTGTAAAGCCCTAAAGGTACAGAAGTAGTAGAAAGTAGGTTTTAGACAGACAGGGATTTGTTGTTGTAAGCCTACGGGAAAATTAGAAGAAAGGCCACTAATTAGAATATCAGGCCAAAGAGAAGAAATTTTGTAATTATTTGGATATTTATATATAAAGAATTTTCAATTCTGAAGTGGATGATTATGCATTGGCTGATTCAGTTTATAATTCATGTGATAAATTAGAATTTGGCACAGTGTATCTATATGTGGATGAAATTGGGCAAAACATTCTATAAATTGCTGTAAAAAGGAATGGTGCCTTCAATTATGCTTTGAGAGAACATGACAACATCATGGTATTGATTAATAAAGAGAAAGCAAGGAGGCCCTAGTGGGATTAGAACGATTGCTATCCAATTAGTCAAGTATTATGGAGCAAGAAGGGTTTGTTACAGCAAGAAGTAAGGAAAATTAGCCCATAGTAAGGAAATTGGTGCTGATTTCAAAATAGAGGAGTTTGTTACACGCGTGAAAAGAAGAAGGTTATGCGTCATCGATCAATGAATGGATCGATGACACAATGATATTTTAAATCGATATTCTGAGTACACTGTGTAAGTCAGAAATAGGATCTGGAACCATTTCGGGGTTTAATGCATAAGATGTGTATTCAAGCGAGAAATTGAGGCTTTAAAAGAATCACAACGAATCTGGTTTGATGAATGGTGTTCTGGTCGAATGGTGAATCATTTAAACGATGTAACATTCAAAGAAAAAATGGCAGAAGCATAAATCTCTGGTTATCGGCATAACTTATGGAACAGTGGAGTAGAATGAAATGAGAGCACAACAACCGTTGGATCTGAAGGATCAACGAACTAAATCGAAAGGCGAAATGCAGAATGAATGAAGAAACGAGTGGATACAATTGAAACAAGTGTTCGTAAACAGTGTGAGTGGTTTCACGAATCGGCGGTGGTATTTCGCGTGCATCCAAAGTGGTAAGTGGTAAAGTCTTAAGCGAATGCGATAGTGCTTAGAGAGCGACATGTAGCAGTGGAAAACCACTCAATTTGTGTGAGTTTGAAACATTAAAAGTTATGAATCTTTTTTATGCGATAGTCATCGGATTGGGAAACGTAATGCGATGACCATCCGATTAATGAAGGGTTGATGCAGACTGGTCGAACTACAATATTTGAATGGTCAACGGGATGGATTGACGTGTCTGATCATCAGTGTAAAGGTATGTTGAAATAAAGTTGTGGGCCCGTAAATATTTATGTGGTTTATTTGGAGTTTAAACCATAGAGTTGAAAGTCATAAGCGGATATGATATTATGCTAGCGCTTGGGTATTTTAGCCTAAGTCGATTTTGTGTAGTCAGAATTTAAATGAACGGGTTTGTAATTATGGTTTATAACCACAATATCATGAAAAGGGACAGCCTTCGCATATGAAGTTATTTATTGTTGGGTTTTATAACCATGGGTTAAAAAGTGAGGAAATATTCTTTTGAAGATTAAATAAGAAGCTTCCGCGCCAAATTATTGGATTATATACATGTGGGTATGCATTTTTAAATTTTATATGCATATTCTGGGTGTGGCAGCCTTTGGCTGCGTCAAAAGGAAACATGTTTACTAACCCTCTCTTTTACTGGGGTGCTTGTTTCAAGCACTACCTTGTTACAGGTGGGTTTTGGCTCCTCAACCATGGTGTTTACAACCACCTTGAGGGTTTCACCTCCGTTTCGGTCATGTTTCTGATGGGTTCCCTTCTATGCAGGTCTTGATAATACCCACTTTCCTCAGTTGCATGGTGCTCAGGTTGAGCACATTTATCTACTTACAATATTGTTTTTTTTAGGGTTTAGAGACGCAACCATAGGCTTTGCATCTTTGAAAGTATAACCCTAGATTTGAGTTGGGTTTTTGTTTTGCTAAAACTGTAATTATATTATATACTCTCAGAATTTTTATTTACTACTATTGAAATGGGTTTCAGATGTTAACTACTGAGTGCAGTCTTACATTTTATTATGAATGATTTTGGAGCAAAATTTCAGTCTTTTGATTATTCAACCAGTAATGCTTAATATGAAATGGTTTGGTGCTTATGAGGGAGATATGTATCAGATAATGGTTGTATTCTTTAGTAAAAATATAATTTCCCTATTTCTTTCGACCACATGCACCATTTGTTTGTAATGGGGACAAAACGGTTCATGGAGTCTCCTATGACCTGACACGGGAACCAATCAGGTCTCACACAACTAAGTTTCCTTGTCTCTGCGTCGAAATTCCCTACCCAACATATACTTCTTGTCCCTTTCCTTCCACCTTGATTTGAGTGTTGGGGAAAAGATCAGTCTTATCTTGTTTTCTACCTCTGGCCTTACCTAGAGAGGTCATGTTCATTAGATCGGTTTCGGTTGCATACCAAGACTATCTTGTCTATAGAAAAATCAACTATACCTTTGCTACAAAATTATATATATATATATATATATATATATATATATATATATGGTTCTCTTTTTCAATTAAATACAACTTAAATTCATGTTATTAAGTATCCTATTTTTTTCTTATTTACACAACACGTGTACTTACAATACAATACATAGTTAAATCTATTTTCTATTCAGACCGAAACACTTATTAAAAGAAAACAAAAATATCTAAACTGCCATTACACAACTAACATATAATTATCACACTTATTCGAATAATGGGCAACCAGGGAATTCCACGAGAGGATCGACCTCTCTTCCTAGCCAAAATAACTGACAATTACATTTGAGTTCTCCCCCCCCGATTGATTCAATGTCCAGAACAACAAGGTGGACAGTGACCTCCAAGGTCAAGTTTCTAGCATAAGGATCCAACCCAACTAAGAATTCTCTGCAAGGCCTCCACTGGTTCTCAGACCAGCTCAAGAGTACATTATTGACAATGTCCTGCCAAATAAATCATACTTCCCCTTCTCTTTTTCCAGTGCTCCAACTTCTCCCGTTTTCTTTCCTTGGAATTTTTTCCCCATTGAGATTCTTTCTCTAGGGAGAAAGAGAGGGTAGTAACTATATTAACTTCTTGGTACCTGGAAATTTCATTCTTGGCCTTTTTCCCATGAATTCCTAGATTGTCAATTTCTTTTATCTCAAAAATAAATCAACCAATTATCATTTAATAATATTATTACTGTGTTTTTTTCCACTCATGGTTTACCAAAATTAAACAGTAAAAAAAATAATTACATTATTCACGATACCTGGGGGTGTTACATCTCCCCCCCTAATATGGAACATCGTCCTCGGTGTTCAATCTTGACTTTGAAATATACTCAGATATGAAACACACATAAGTTTGGCATATTATTAGCATAATATTTCTGCGTGTCTTAGGCAACCTTTAAATTCTGACGTACTTTTTTCATAGTCTTCTCCATTTACACTAGCATATCAGGTCCTAGGATTAGTTTATCTTTAGGGTTAATCCAATTGGTTGGGGTTCTGCTTCTTCTTCCATAAAGTACTTCAAATGGACTCATTTTTAATGATTTGTAATAACTGTTTTTATATGAAAATTCGAATAGGTGAAGGTAATCCTCCCATTTGGTTGGTTGTTGCATAACATACATTTGTAACATGTCTTCTAGCACTTGGCTCACTCGTTCAGTTTTCCCATCTATCTGAGGATGGTAAGCGGTACTAAACCAAACTTGGGTTCCTAACCCTACAAAAAGAGCCTCCCAAAAGGATGAGGTGAATTTCACATCTCTATCTGAGATTACCACCTTGGGAATGCCATGCAAACGAAATACTCTCATGAAAATATCAATAATCTTCATTGCCTTGTATCAGTGGATTGCAGTGGGATTAAATGCGTTATTTTACTTAGTTTATCTACTACCACCATGATAGAGTCATTATGTTTGTTAGAGCGGGGTAACCCTATTATGAAGTATAAGGTAAAAACATCCCATTTCCATTCTAGGATCGGTAAAGGATGTAGCAATCCTATTGGGTGTTGGTGTTGAGCTTTGACTTGTTGACATTCCAAACACTTCGCGAGGTAATCTGGAATATCATTTCTCATTCCTATCCAGAAATAAATTTTCTCCATTGCAGAAATTAATTTTTGATACCCAGGATGGGCAACATATGGACTTCTATGAAATTCGTCTAAAATCATTTGTTTGATGGTTTTCTGGTTAGGGACATACACCCTTATGTTAAAGGTTAACAATGTTTCCTTATTTATTCCATATTTAGAAGGATTTTTTGATCCGGTTTCAAAATTTACTAGTTTCCATAAAAAATTGTACTCGACATACTTTAAAGAAGCTTCTTTAGTTTTCTTAGAAAAATAAATTTCAGTTTGACAGTAGAAAACCTCACACACAGTGTACCCTCCTACTTAGAGCATCAACTACCCAGTTTTCCTTTCCTTTTAGATGCCTTATATCAAAGTCAAACTCACTCAAAAAGGAAGTCCACCTAGCTTGGTGTGCATTGAGATTAGGTTGCTTGAAGAAACTAGTAAGTTGTCGTGATGAGTCATTAAAATATTTTTTTTTCCTAGTAAATAGTATCGCCAAACTTCAAAGCGTGAAATATTGCAATTAATTCCAGATCATAGGCAGAATCTCTTTATTCATGATCCTTTAACTTGCGTGACTCATATGCTATCACCCTATCTTCTTTCACCAATACCCCACCTACCCCTTCTTGGCATGCATCAGTACAAACTATAAATTATTTCATAGGGTACGCAATTTTTAACATAGAAGTTGTGGTCAATAAATGATTTAACTGATCAAAGCTAGGTTGACAATATGTCGTCCATTTAAAAATTTTCCATTTCTTCTACAAGGAGGTTATAGGGTAACTTATTCTGGAGAACCCTTCTATAAAACGACGATAATACCCTTCTAGCCCCATGAAAGATCGAATAACTACCACATTCTTGGGAATGGGACACTCCATGATGGTCTTGATTTTCTCGGGATCCACAACTATCCCCTTAGATGAAATTATATGCCTTAGGTATCATATTTTTTAATTATAAGATTCGCATTTGTTGTACTTAACGTACAATTGATGCTCCCACAGAGTTTGCAGCACTATTCGAAGGTGTTCTTTATGTTCCTCTAAGTTATTGGAATAAATTAAAATATCATCAATAAAAATTAAAACAAATTTGTCTAGGTAGGGCTGGAAAATACCATTCATTAGACTCATAAATGTTGCATGAGCATTAGTAAGTCCAAATGGAAAAACAAAAAATTCATAATTCCTGTATAGAGTTATAAATGTCGTCTTATAAATATCTTCTTCCTTGATTCTAATTTGATGATAGCCAGATTGAAAATCAATTTTAGAGAACAATTTGGCACCTTTGACTTAATCAAATAAATCGTCGATTCTTAGTAATGGGTATTTATTTTTAAATGTTAGTTTGTTCAGTTTCCCATAATCGATGCATAAACGTAAAGTTCCATTCTTCTTCTTTACGAACAACACAAGGGCTCCCCAAGGTGACACACTTCAGTGTATATACCCTTTTTCAAGTAACTCCTGTAATTGCATCTTAAGTTATCTCAATTCGGGTGTGCTCATACGGTAGGTAGTTTTGGACATTGGGGTTGCTCCCGAAATTAGTTATATTGTAAAATCAATATTTTGTTTAGGTAGTAGCCCAGGGATTTCCTCCATAAACACATATGCAAAAACTTGAATGATGGGTATGTTTTCTAGAGTAGTTTTTTTTATCTTTATCATTACAGTACCCAACTTGTATTGCATAAATTTGGCAACCTTTACTCAAGCATCTACCTAATTGAGTAGTTTTGATAGGTCACAACTTAATAGGCCTTTTCATTCCCTTAAGTTCCTGCATATAACCCTCCTCTGTAAGGAAAATTACAATATTTTCTTTATAGTTTACCAAGACCCAATGTCCTTCTAACCAGTCCATACCAATCAATACATCATGAGTGCCTAAAGGAAGCAAATTCAAACTCACCTTAATGGATTTTCCTGCGACTTCAATGGTGAAACCCTCCACCTTGGCAATCACCCTTCTTTTGGTTCCAATGGCCTATTGAACTAACCAATGGTTTTTAAATTTTTTGGTTAGTAACTGACAATTTTCAACTATTTTTGGACTCATATAGCTTAGGCTAGCCCCTGGATCTATTAAAATAGAAACAATACAGTTAGCAACTTTACCTTCTAATTATATCATTGTCGGTTGATATTCATCCCGATGATCCTCTAATGTAGCATTTATCCTTGGTAGACTTCTTGCCACCTCTCCTATTGTGGAAGCTTCCTATATGTTAGCAGATGGTTCTATTATGTTGCGATGTGGACAATTCTTATAATAATGAGGTTCTCTACAGCCCCAACACTGCAGGGGAGGCTCTTGTGCTTGACTTGGCTCTGGTTTGCTTGAAACCTCGGTCTTCTTATACCCATTTTGCAGCCTAAAATTATGCTACTCTCTCCCATACTATTTAGTTTGTTAGCCTCTGGGTGCATTCTTCATATTGATAGTTTAGAATTTTTTAAATTCTGGAAATTCCTACATCCCTTCTTATTCGACCGGATTTTCCCACTCTCACCCTTTTGCTTCATCTCTTGATAGAAAATTCAAGCTTTACATATTGCGTCATCTATCGTTTTGGGGTTATCAAATTCAATTTTTTCTTTCATGAATATTGGTAAGCTGCTGACAAAGAGTTGTACCTTGGCCTTCTCCTCCCGAAGATAGGGAACAAAGCGCAACAAGGAGGTAAATTTAGTGACGAATTCATCCATGGACATTTCTCCTAATTTTAGTTCATGGAACTCTTTAGTTTTTTCATCATAGAATCTTTTCATCAAATATTTATCTTTAAAATATTTTTGGAAGTTGTCCCAAGTTACCTCTTGCCCATCAATTCCCCGCACAGTCTTAATCTCTTCCCACCACAAGGTAGTATTTCCCTGTAACTGATAGACCGCCAACCTAGATTTTAAATTATCACCATATTCAAAAATTTGAAAGTACTTGTTCATATTGATTAGCCATGCCTCAGCGGTTTCCTCCACTTCCCCATCGAATGTTTGGGGTTTAATATTTTTTAACTCCCTTTAAAGTTCAACTTTATGCCTTTTGTTTCCCTTACCCCCAGAGATATTATCAGATCCTTCTACATTATGGTTTCATCCTCCTTCAAATTCCTAATGTTCTCCTCTTTGATGATTCATTTTTGTTATGTTTTCATCTTCAGGACTATGGTTGGGATTCCTTTGGTTTTGTATGACAAAGAGACTTTTTTGAATTATTTCCTATTCCATCTTCATTCTCTCATTATCATTTCTGAAGGTTTCCATTTTTTCTTGTAATTTTCCCACAGTTTCCAATAAAATATCATTGGTGTTGTGTGGTTCCTCCCCCAAGTGAACCCAAATTTCTGGGTTACCTTCAGTCAAAGGATCAAATCATGCTCACATTGTCGGTCGCGTAAATCCTAATCCTCACCTCATCCTATCTCCCTTTTCTGCATCATTACAAATTTGTTAATCTAGTGCATCCAAACAAGCTACAATGTTGAACTCGTGGCATTTTGATACCACTTGTAACATGTAACAAGAATTAAAAAAAACATTACCCATTTCTACCCCTTAAAATAATAATAAAAAATCAACTGCTCATAACTTATCTCTACCTTATATTGTGCACCTAGCACAACATAAACTATTATAAAGTATAAAGGAATGCAGTTTATCATTTGACTAGGCATACAATATTAACATAATGGTTTCAACATCACTTCTTTGGTTATACTCCTTGGCAATTTTATATATATTGGGGAACAAACCCTTTTTTTTTACATATAATAAGGTTCGAACATATATTTATGTATATGATCTGAAAACGAAAGTATTTGTACTGTTGTTCACCATTAATTTAAGTGTGCAAAGTGTTTGTATGGTCTTGCAAGTAAAACAAAGTGTTTTTGGTAACTATTTATGAATTTAGGTGTGAGGGAGTGTTGTTTAAATTTACTGTTTAAAAACTTTAATCTAAATAACACAGAAAAATAACTTCACAATAAACACACATCAACATGATGAGGAAGGTCACCCCTCCTGGGCTACATCTACCGAGTCCAAGGCTCCCAATGGGCATGTCCTTGATATATTATGATGCTCAAATTGGTAATACAGTGAGAAGAATGCCTAAACAGACCAAAACAACTGTGAAAATGAATTCAGAATGCAGAAAGAAGCTAAGAATGACTCTTGTTTCACCTAAAATAGTGAAGTGTAGTCCAATGCAGCTCCATTTCCCCCAAGGCCCTGATGGCTCTCCAAGCTTCTTTGAAGTAAAAATGGCTGAAAGACACCTCCGTTGGCTCTGCAACCTATTCCAATGGCTTCAGAATGCTCATAATAGTCGAAATTGACTAAAATTTCGTCCAAAAAGGTTCAGTAATGTGAAAGTTATGATCAAAACAACATTTGTCCAATTTGGCCTAAAAAAACTCCACCAAAGTTAGGTAACTGGAGTTAACTTTAGTAAAAAGCGCCAAATTGGGTGCGCTCCTCCAAATCCGGCGGGCCGCTGGTGGTTACATTAATTGTTTGGGCGCGTGATCACATGTCCTCCAAATATACCGCCGGGTTAGCCGTGTCTTATCCGCCTCTAACCATAACATTAAATATAAAAAAAAGGTGTTGGTCACATAAAGCGGTTTTCCCAACCGTTAACTCCACATTAACGGGCCTTAAGGCCAGGGTTCATGGTGGAGGGACATATGTTTAAAGGGCTTAATACCTGGAGCTAAACCAATCCAAACAATTGTTATCTAGCCGCTACCATGTGACCAGAACGTGTTCGAGTCAGGTTGTTCTCCACCTGACCGACCCGTCGCGTTCAACGTTCAACACTGCACGCTGTTTCGTTTGCCTCCGCCCGGTCTTTCGTGCAACCTCTGCACGAGGCGTGTAAACTCCGCTCGAATTTACGTGCAGACATCGCCCGTTCGACCAAATCTATTGCACGCTGCGTTCACTGCTAACCACCTCCGCACGCCCGTTCATCTTTGCCCAACCTCCTGCACAATGGTTCGTTCACGGGTGACCCGTGCCCGTTCGGGTCGGGTCGGGGCTGACCCAAAAACTTTTCAAACGAAATTTTTTGAATAGCTTGTGAACCTTTAGACCTGGGGCCACGTGGCAGCCTCCGGGAAGGCCACGTGGTAGCCTCTGATTGGCCATCCATACTTCATAAAAAATGAAAATTTTTCCATAAAAACAATTTCTGAAGATGACATTTTTTAAGTTCCAAAGTCCTGTTTTGAAGGTTATTGGGCATTTTAAAACTTGAATATCTTCCACATCCGACATCGGATTATAGTGTCGTTCATGGCGTTAGGATCACAATGACGAACACTATCCGGTCGATCAATTTATTACCAATTCTGAGCAATTCAAATTTTGAGCATTTTTTCCCTCTTAGACATGATCACCTGATCACACCTCCCCATTGGGAAGCTTTTGGACCCAAAAAGCCTTCAATTACTTGTTAAGAAGATGAGGGTATAGGTCCCTCACATTTTCCACCTCAATCCACTTTGCCTTACTCAGTTTGCTGCCTTTAAGACCAACTCGAACATAATCAACATTTCCCCTCCTCGAAGTGTGTGTCCTTCTGTCAAGGATAGCATCCTCTTTCAACTCATCCAAAAATTATAGCGAGAAATCCTCTATGGATGGCAGCTGAATGTCACTTTCATAATAAAAAATTAAAGGAGGTTCATACAAACGTAAATTTTCCACATTCACAACGGAATACATTTGCATATATGAAGGCAAATCTAATTGAAAAGCATTATTTCCAACTTGTTTAAGGATCTTGAATGGGCCATAACGAATACGCTTAAGATTTTTACCTTCTCCTTGCATTCTTTCCTTACTAATATGCAGCCATACCTCATCCCCTTCTTGAAACTTATGATCAACTCTGTGCTTATCATGCCTCTCCTTATATTTGCATTGAATTTTTTCAAGTTGTTCTTGAACCTGCTGATGTATGAGCTGAATTATTTCACTGAACATGCGAGCTTTGTCAATGTCACTATGCCCATCAATGGCCACATCCTTCTCAAGAATTAAATCTAAAGGTGACTTAGGCAAATACCCAAAGCGAGCTTCAAAAGGTGAAGTATTTGTAGAAGAGTGCTAAGCCCGGTTGTAAGCATGCTGAATGTAATGCAAGTGCTCATCCCAAAGCTTGGGATGCTTGCTGCAATAACCTCTCAAAATATGTACAATGGTTCTGTTCACTACCTCTGTTTGGCCATCTGTTTGTGGATGGAAAGCAGTACTCTTCTTCAACTTGGTGTCCATCATCTTCCATAAATTGGACCAAAAATTCCCAACAAATATGGAATCCCTATCACTAACAATAGAAGTAGGCAAGCCATAATGAACCCATACATGCTGAAAATATAAATCAGCAGTTTGTTCATCAGTTATATATTTCTTACATGGCATAAGAATACACATTTTGCTGAAACGATCAACTACTACATAAAGATAATCATGCCGCTTTCTAGATAATTTTAGAGCTCCAACAAAATCCATAGAAACACTTTCCCATGGTCTAGAAGGTACCGGAAATGGCATATATAAACCAAGATTCCTATTTCTAGGATTTCTTGTAGCACATAATGAACAACCTCTAATGAAATGTGAAACACTATCTACCATGCGAGGCCAATAACAATACCTCTGTAAATGTGCCACCGTTTTTCTTACCCCGAAATGTCCAACAATAAGATAAGAATGAGCTTCTCTCATGATGCTTAGTCTCTCCCCCTGTGGTATACATAACTTGCCCATATGAAACAACAAATTATTATGCAAATGATAATCATTCTCCTCAACATGATTCCCTTCACTCAAGTTAACAGACACATCCTTAAAATCAACATCTGATGCACACTGTTCTATGTAGCTCTCATGTACAATAGAATCATTCTTAAGTAAAGTACTAGCACTAATAATAGGCCTTGAAAGCATATCAGAAACCTTATTGTAAATACCTTTCTTGTACCTTATTACCAAGTGAAATTGTTGTAGGAAACCTATCCATCTGAAATGTCGTGACTGCTGCAATTTACTTTGCGACTGCAAGTACTGTAAAGGCTGATGGTCGGTATGAATAGTTGTTTCTTTGCCCATCAAATAGTGTTTCCATTTTTTGACACTGTGTACCAAAACATACAACTCTTTATCATATGTAGGATAATTCACAACAGCACGATTAAATGTCTCAGAATGAAATGCAATAGGCTTACCATGCTGTAAGAGATTTGCACCCATGGCGTAATCACTAGCATCTGTCTAAATCTCGAATGGCTGTCTCAAGTCCGGTAATGCAAGGACTTGAGCTGAACTTATCTTCTCTTTGAAAGACTCAAAAGCTTTCTGTTTCTTGCCTCCCCATTGGAAAGCACGCTTCACACTAGTCACTGCATGCATAGGAGCTTTTATGGCAGAGAAGTTAGAAATAAACTTCCTCCAATACTGAGCTGCACCCAAAAAAATTCTTACCTCTGTAATGGATTTGGGAGTAGGCCAATTCACAATGGCTTCTACTTTGGAAGGATAAATTCTCAAAGAACCTCCTCCTACTATGTGTCCCAAATAAACCAAAGAAGTCTTTCCAAATTCACACTTTGACATTTTAAGAAATAACTGATTTTTCTTCAAAATATCAAGTATTTTCTTAACATGCATGACATGCTCTTCTCTAGTCTTGCTGAAAATTAAGATGTCATCTAAGTAGACAATAACAAAGTCATCAAGAAAAGGACGTAAGACATCATCCATTACCCACATGAAAGTTGCAGGTGCATTGCATAAACCAAACAACATAACAAGCCACTCAAAGAGTCCCTATTTGGTTTTAAATGCTGTCTTCCAAATGTCACTTTCTGCAATTCTAACTTGATGATAACCACTACGTAAGTCTAACTTAGTGAAATATGTAGCATCTTTCAGCCGATCCAACAAATCATCTATCCTTGGAAGTGGGTAACGATTCTTTACCGTTATTTTGTTCAATGCCCTGAAGTCCACACACATGCACCAAGTTCCATATTTCTTTGGAATCAACACTATCGGTGACCCACATGGCGAAGTGCTTGGTCTTATGAATCCTTTGTCCAACAAGTCTTTAATTTGCCTCTTGATTTCGACATTCTCCATGATAGACAAGCGATACATTTCGATGTTAGGAAGAGGACAATCTTGATGTAAATGGTTTTCATGCTGAATCTCCCTTTTAGGAGGTAAAACTGTCGGTTCCTGAAACATCTCATGATGTGAATCAAATACATCATATAAATATGATTTAAGCTTGGAATCACAATTTTCAAATGACTCATGATTCATATCAATCTTGGGCTTAACCATAAGAAGTACAAAACTCTTACTAGAATTTACTAGCCTTTTTACCTGTCCCGCATTTACCATCGCTATATTTGCCTTTTTGCGATGTGCTCTGACAATGAACTCCTTGCCATCTTTAAAGAGATGATACTTATTTTCATGGCGATGGAAGATCGCTTTCCTGTCAAATAAGTAAGGACTTCCCAAAACAATTCCTGATATATCAAGCAGTACTACATCAAGTTCAACTGTGTCAATAAAGTGTGCAGTAATGGAAAATCGCAATATGCACTTTCTTGAGACTTGTAAGTTTGCATCCTTGCATATCCACCCAAGTGGATAAGGCTTTGGATGTGGAATGGTCTCAAGTTTAAGATATTTGACCAAGTCTTCTGATATGAGATTTTCTTATGACCCACTGTCAAACAATGTGTATATTTTTGTATGTTTTGAGACTACCCTCACATGGAACAATTCAATTCTTTCTTCCTCATTTGGAGCTTGTACATGACAGTTTGAAGTACTAGTGCTTGGCTTAGTTTCAGTTTCCTTTCCCTTCATACTTTTCAAACCCATGGCTGCAATTTTGGTTTCATCACCTGAATCATCACCTAAATCTTGAGGTGTAGTTGTAGTAGCTGCAGTTTTCTTCTTTCCTTTGTTTTTGTTAAACTGAGTTATTTTTTTAGGATGTAATTTCCGTCCTTTTTTCTCTTCATGGCCCTCTCTTGAACAATGTTTACATATTACTTTTTCACCCTCTTGTTTGACAGATGAATTCTTTTTTCCTTTTCCCTTAATGGTTTTATCTTTGTTCTTCCCTTTAAAAGGCTTGTTTCTACCCTCATCAAAAGTGTTTTTCCCTCTAGCCTCTAAATGCATAGCTTGTACACAAACTTCATCTAGACTAGTAGGATTGAACATAAGGATAGTATATTTAAGGTAGCTATGCAAACCACCTATATATTTCAGCAAAGTATCTTGACTTTGTAAGTCTACCCCTAATAAGAGTGCTCTTCTCCTAAACTCTTGGGTGTAGTCTTGCACATTTTGTCCCTTAAGCTGTCTAAAGTTTTGCCAATTCATGATAGCCTTTTGTAAATGAGCTAATGGAAAAAATTGATTTTTAATTGCAGTAATAAATTCAGCCCATGATAAAGTGATCTTACCATGTTTTTTAATTTCATCCTTGGTCTTGGCTTCCCACCATACCAATGTTGCTCCATCCATTCTCAATGAGGCTAACTATACCTTGGTGTCATCATCATGAACGTTTTGTATCCTTAAATAAACTTCCAATTGTCTGATCCAATTGTTAAGTTTCTCTACATTGACTTCACCGTTAAACATAGGCAATTCAAATTTGACATCAAGCTTTAAAAATGGACTTTTAATAGTGGTTTTAGACTTGTGAGATTGATTCACCGAAGTTGAGGATGACGATGTAGAGGAAGAGGATGAAGATGGGGATGGTGGATCACCATTTCCTCCGTGTCCTTTCTTTGACTTGTCATCAATTTTCTTTCCTCCTGAAGAACCCTCTCCTTCTTTCTAGTTTTTAGACCCTTCTCCAACAAGCCTATCATTCCTTTCTTGGTAGAGTATCCTCACCATCTCAGTCATATCCAAGAAAGCTTTCCGGAATACCCGTTCTTCTTCCTTGGGATCCATCTCTTCAGGAACTTCTCCCTCTCTTGAAGACATGCTTGAAGCTGCTTCTATGGCTCTTGGAGGTGGTTCTCTGGCCCTTCTTGGTTGTGGATTAGTTTGTGCACTAACCAAGTTTCCTTCACCTCTCTGAGTTTAACCCTAGTAAACATCAAAACTTGCAAACAATCAACTATATTTTTGCACAAAACAAATGCTGAGTAAAAACCCTAGCTTCTAAGGCTCTAATCCTTAGCTCCGATACCAACTGATCTGAAAATGAAAGTATTTGTACTGCTGTTCAAAGTATTTCTTTCCATTAATTTAAGTGTGCAAAGTGTTTGTATGGTCTTGCAAGTAAAACAAAGTGTTTTTTGTAACTGTTTATGAATTTAGGTGTGAGGGAGTGTTGTTTAAATTTACTTTTTAACAACTTTAAACTGAATAACACAACAGAATAACTTTACCATAAACACACAACAACATGATGAGGCAGTTCACTCCTCCTGGGCTACATCTGCCGGGTGCAAGGCTCCCAATGGGCATGTACTTGATATATTATGATGCTCAAATTGGTAATACAGTGAGAAGAAGGCCTAAACAGACCAAAACAACTATGAAAATGAATTCAGAATGCATAAAGAAGCTAAGAATGACTCTTGTTTCACCTAAAACAGTGAAGTGTAGTCCAATGCAACTCCATTTCCCCCAAGGCCCTGATGGCTCTCCAAGCCTCTCTGAAGTAAAAATGGCTGAAAGACACCTCTGTTGGCTATGCAACCTATTCCAATGGCTTCAGAATGCTCAGAATAGTCGAAATTTACTAAAATTTCATCCAAAAAGGTTCAGTAATGTGAAAGTTATGATCAAAACAACATTTGTCCAGTTTGGCCTAAAAAAACTCCACCAAAGTTGGGTAATTGGAGTTAACTTTAGTAAAAAGTGCCAATTTGGGCACGCTCCTCCAAATCCGGTGGACCGCTGGTGGTTACATTAATTGTTTGGGCGCGTGGTCACATGTCCTCCAAATATACCGCCGGGTTAGCCGTGTCTTATCCGCCTCTAACCATAACATTAAATATAAAAAAAGGTGCTGGTCACATAAAGTGGTTGTCCCAACTGTTAACTCCGCATTAACGGGCCTTAACGCTAGGGTTCATGGCGAAGGGACATATGTTTAAAGGGCTTAATACCTGGAGCCAAACCAATCCAAACAATTGTTATCTGGTCGCTACCATGTGACCCGAATGCATTCGGGTCGGGTCGTTCTCCGCCCGACCGACCCGTCGCGTTCAACGTTCAACACTGCACGCTGTTTCGTTTTCCTCCGCCTGGTCTTTCGTGCAGCCTCTGCACGAGGCGTGTAAACTCCGCTCGAATTTACGTGCAGACACCGCCCGTTCGACCAAATCTGTTGCACGCTGCGTTCACTGTTAACCACCTCTGCATGCCCGTTCATCTCCACCTGACCTCCTGCACAATGGTTCGTTCATGGGTGACTCGTGCCCATTCGGGTCGGGTTGGGCCCGACTGACCCGTAGCGTTCAGCTCGGGTCGGGGCTGACCCAAAAAATTTTCAAACCAAAATTTTTGAACAGCTTGTGAACCTTTAGGCCTGCGGCCATGTGGCAGCCTCCGGGTAGGCCACGTGGCACCCTCTGATTGGCCATCCATACTTCATAAAAAAATGAAATTTTTGCCATAAAAACGATTTCTGAAGATGACATTTTTTAAGTTCCAAAGTCCTATTTTGAAGGTTACTAGGAAATTTAAAACTTGAATATCTTCCACATCTGACATCAGATTTGAGAGCCGTTTGCGGCGTTAGGATCACAATGACGAACACTATCCGGTCGATCAATTTATTACCAATTCTGAATAGTTCAAATTTTGAGCATTTTTTCCCTCTTGGACATGATCACCTGATCAGTATATAGTTGTGGGTATAATGGGTAACCATGGTATTGTCATGGTTCATACCCAGGTCCCCTTACACAATCGAACCTTCTCGAGCTATGAAGTGTGACACATGGCTCCAATCCAACCATCGATTGACTATGGTTATGTCTAACGGCCAGGCTTCCTCCATACCAGATTTGGTAACTACTCAAATTCCTCCATGGTGATGCCCGTCATTTTCTCCTTTTGTTTTTCTGGGAGGCTCTGCTTTGAATTCTATAGGGAGAGGGAGATTAACTTGCTCGACACACAGGTAACTTTCTCAGCTGCATTTTGACTAATTAGTTTTTTTTCTCTACTAAGTTCACAGTGGCCAGACCTTGATTGGTTGATTTTTGTTGCAGGAGTAACTTTGAATCCTTGTGTCTTTTTTATCCAACTTGGAATTTTCTTGCAGTGCTAAATTTCAGGAGTGCCATCATTCATCTATGAGTTGAAATGGTTTCTTTGGTGCATTGTCCATGAAGACTTGTGGGGGTGTTGTTTTCTTGTAAGGTTTTCTTCTCTTCTACACAATATTCCTGTAGGTATAGTTTCCATTTTCTAGTACCACTTCTCAGCTTATCTTCAGTTTATTTTATTTTTAGTTAAAAGGCAATGATTTTACTAACCCTCTCTTTTACTAGGGTGCTCGTTTCAAGCATCGCCTTACTGCAAGTGGGTTTAAGGCTACTCATCCATGGCGTTTACAACCACCTTGAGGGTTTCACCTCTATCTCGGGCCTGTTTATGATAGGTTCCCTTCTCTACGGGTCCTTATAATACCCAATTTCCATGGTTGCATGGTGCTATGTTTGAGTACATTTGTCTACTTACATTTTTTTTTCTTTTTTCTTTTCGAGGGCTTAAAGAAGCATCCACAGGCTCTACATATTTGAAAGTATAACCCTAGCTTTGAGTTGGGTTATTTTTTTGTTAAAAATGTAATTATATTATATACTCTCAGAAGTTTTGTTTACTATTATTGAAATGGGTTTCAGTTATTAACTACTGAATGCAGTCTTACATTTTATTATGAATGACTACATAGTAAAATTTTAGTATTTTGATATTTATTCAACGAATAATGCTTAATCTGAAATTGTTCAGTGCTTATAAGGGATATATGTATCAATTAATGGTTGTATTCTTTTGTAAAAATATAATTTCCCTTTTTCTTTCGACCACATGCATCATTTGTTTCCAATGGGGCCAGAACGGGTCCTGGGTGGTTGTCTCCTACGACATGGCCCGGGAACCAAACATGTCTCACACAACTAAGTTTCCTTGCCTCTACGTCGAATTTGCCTACCCAACATAGACTTATTTTCCCTTTCCTTCCACCCTGATTTGAGTGTCGGGGAAAAGATCAGTCCTATCCTATTTTCTGCCTATGGCCTTACTCGAAGAGTTCTTGTTCTTTAGATCGGTTTAGGCTACATACCAAGACTATCTAGTCTATAGCAAAATCAAATATACCTTAACTACAAAAGAAATATATAGATATATCAAATATACATTAGCTAGTTCGAAACGTCGACCTAATCCTATTGACGTGATTAATCTGAAAGACATTTCTTTCATGTTATTCAATATTTTTTTTTTCCATATTTATACAACACATGTACTTACAATTGAATACATAGTTAAATCTCCTTTTTATTCATCCTAAAACACTTATTAAAATAAAATAACAATATCTACTCTCGCATTACAAAACTAACATATAACTATCACACTTATCTGAATAACGGGAAATCGGAGAATTCCACGCGAAGATCGACCTCTCCTCCCAGCCATGAGAACCGACAATTACGTCTAAGTTCTCCCCCCGAGCGATTCATTGTCCAGAACATCAAGGTAGACAGTGACCTCCAAAGTCAATTCACTAGCATCAAGGTCCAACCCAACTAAGAATTCTTTGCAAGGCTTCCATCGATTATGAGACTAGCTCAAGAGCACCTTACTGACATCGTCCTGCTAGATAAATCACACTTCCCCTTCTTCTTTTCCAGTGCCTCCAGCTTCTCCCATTTGCTTTCCTTGGCATCATGTTTCCCACTGAGATTCTTTCTCTAGGGAGGAAGAGAGGGTAGTAACCGCCTTAACTTCCTAGTACCGGAAAATCTTATTCTTGGCCTTTTTCCCGTGAATTCCCAAATTGTCAATTTCTTTTATCTCAAAAATAAATCAACCAAATCTAATTTAATAATATTATTACTATTTGTTTTTTTTTTCCACTCATGATTTACCAAACTTAAGCCGTAAAATAAATAATTACATTATTCATGATACTTTATAACTGGTATATATGAATCGTGTTCTAATATTAATTGTTTTTTTCTAAATGCATTTCAAATCTATAATGCATGTCAAATCTAACATAGAATAAATTGATTTGGATAGCAATAATAGATATTATTTGCTAAATTGTATGGGGTTTATAACTTGTATATTGTGTTTTAATCACCGGACTTCAAATCCGATGATATATATGTTTTCGGCAATCAATTTAAAGATTGTAAATGAAAATATTGGAGTAGTCTATCCAGGCAACGTTTTAGCACAGACGATTTTTTGCAGGTCAAGAGGAATGAGGAACTTAAGTGAAGAAAACGGTACTTACCAATGTTTGAAATCCATTTTTGAGGTTGGAAATGGATTAAAAGCTACCAAAATCCCTTAGGGCACTCAAAATACTTAAGTTTAACAACTAACATAAACATGATTGATGAAATCTTTGCAGTTTTTAAAAAATCTTCTTGCAGTCAAGACCTAAGCGATTACTGGAAAGCGATACGCCCGAAGAAAATATTAAATAGATTGATTGTACTTGAATATTTTAATTTAAAGATTAAAGTGCAAATATAAAATAGATTTATGGTACTTGTATCTTTTATTTTCATTTCATGTACAATTCTATTTTTATTGTGAGTTGGCGAATAAATCAAAAGATTATATCCATCATTACTTATTTCCTTTTTTTCTTGAAAATTTTCTTTAAATGTTTTTAAGGTGGAAGTTGTTTAAAGATCTGGTCAACCAACGTAAGATTAGTTAGAATTTATTAATAAAAATTATCAAACATCATATTCTTCTCTAATAGAATTTTTAATTTTACCTTATCTCGGTTTTCCTACTTATTGCTGATATCCCGACTCCCAAGATTATTGGTGAAGGTGTTCATATATAACAATTATTTTACTCTAAATAGTTTGAGATAGAAATACTTGATATCATTCTATTTATTAAAAAGAATTTATTAATATAAATTATTTTTATAATTTTATTATATATAGTAAAATAATAATAAGGAATAAGATTTTAACAATAATGGTATGATTTTTTAAATTAAATTAAAAAGCATTAAAAAAATAACTAATTTTGAGATAAATATCAACCTTCTATTTTAACAACTACTAAGAAAATTTAGTACATGTTAAATCTTTATCATTTATTTAATAATTTTTTATAATTAAATTAAAATTTGTAAAACTCTTTTTCAAAAATGACATGCTTATTAAAGTAATTAGTGAAGAATACATGTAAAAAATTATAAAATGATAGGTATAAAATTAATCTAAATTGGTATAAATTTTTGAAATTTATTGATACTTATATGGTAAAGAATGAAGAAATATAATTTTTGAAATTAAATGTTGTTAAAGTTGTGGTAAGGGATGAGAAATTATGTTGGTATTGATATATTATTTTTTTGTTATTTTATATCGTTTTTTGGTGTTTTATCTATATTATATAAAATATATGACGTGTTTGTATTATACTAGCGTATATTCATCCTAACTCTAGATCTATCAAGCGCTGAGAGGGATCAAATTTCTCAAGGTGCAAACCTTTTCTCAAAATTTTCACTTAAAAAATAGGTTTGTACCTAGAGTGATTTGATCTCTCTCAACGCTCGATAGATTGGGAGTTAAGATGGATCTACGTCTTTGCAAGAATCTATGTAGAGACATATCTTAGTGATGGTATTCCAGATAAAATATATATAGATTGGCTAGATGACCCTCTTATCCAACCTTTGGACTATGAGAACACTTCCTTTCACTGCAAATCCTACCAAGAGGTATGACATCTGAAACATAATTTCCCCTCTTTCCCATCCTCAAGACTTCCAAAATGACATAAAAAAGGTTGGTAACCCCCCCAAGCATCAAGGGAAATCCCTTTTCCTTCAGAGACTCCAGAAGCACAACCATCAACAACCAATCAACACTCTCTGAAGTCACACTCTATAGGTACATAGTTCCAATAGCCTCCCACTCTCGCTCAACCTCCTTTAAAATATCTTGACTCAAAGCATTCCCAACAATCTGATAATCAATCTCAACCTCTGTCATAGTAAAAACGAAAACAAGCAACATCTCCCTCTCGAGTGGAATATCCATCGAATATGGAATTATCTTTATTGTAGCTCCATGGTTGGCAAAAGAGGCATCATGAGTCTGGAAATTCAGGAAGTGCCAAAGAAGCAATGACCATCGCAACCAAAGCACTAGAGGATAACCCAACAAAGAGTATGGTCATTGTGGTTAACACACCAACATATCCCAACTCCATAGGTTGGATAGATGTTCGAAAGAAAAAAGGAAAAAAGGAATGTATTAGATGCACTTCGTGATCACATCTTATGCCTATTTCAGTTTGTGAGTTTCTCAATTTTTCTATATCAATATACTCTCAATAAGAGCTTTGCCTTGTATTTTAGTAAACTATTAATATAAAATTACTTGCTTACAAAAAAAAATGTTTTCAACAATCTTGGTTACAACAAGAAGGATATGAAGGATGCCTTGCAAAAGGCACTTAAAAATCATCACAATATTCCTCTCAACACTAGCATCAAAATTTCAAGAAAGACTGCCTATATACCTTACCTCAAAGGTACCACTGACAAGATTTCCAAAGTTCTGAAAAGAAAATAGACCAAAACTTGTTTTAAACCTCATACTACCATAAAAAAAATGATGAAATTGGTGACAGATGACATTGATAACTTCCAACACAAAGGTGTTTACAATATAGAATGCTCCTGTGGAAAATTTTGTATTGGAGAAATTAGGTGATGTCTAAGAGAAAGGTCAAGGAACATGGTGTTGACATTAAACATGAGAGGATTAAAAACTCAGCTATTGTTGAACATGTTAAGAACACAAAGAATCATGTATTCTTGGAAAATGTCAAACTCCTTGCCAAAGAAAACCATTATTATAGACATAGGTTAAGGGAATTCGTGAAGATCAAAAAACACCCTAACGATATTAATAGAGATAATGACTTTGAGATAAATAAAAATTGGTGACTCCTAATGGCCATGAAGCATAATATTTAGTCATTTCTCTTTTTTTTAAACCTTCCTTTGTTCCTTATCTTTAGACCCTTCCCCTCTCCTCCTCTTCCTATTTTCTTCTTTTCCTTTCTCTTTTTTATTGTACCCCTCCCTTGCCCCCCTCTCTCCTCCTCTTTTTCTCTCACAATCTTCCCTTATTTATTATCACTTCTTCCTTTATAAATTTCTGCGTTATTATTTATTGATCTTAGCCTTGGTTTAGGCTTATATAAATTAATTACTTAATTTATATAAGCTGCTAGGTTGTTTAATTTTAATTATATACTGCGCCTGGGACAACAACCAGGACTGAATATAATAATATCTGAGTACATGAAACATGATAACAACCAAAGAAGCCCTGATAAATGGGAAAGGGATCTGAAAATATGAATGGATCACCTGAGTGATACATGCATACTATGGGCACTGCAAGTAGCTGGAATCGAACCCATTAAATCTATGGTGCTGCATCTAAGGTTGTAGTATAATGTGAGGTCATCTGGGCATGTGGGGGGCTACCTGAAGGGCCACCCCCTCATGAGGTCTGAAACATCTAACACCCACCCGGGAATCACTAGTACAATCTGCTGAATCATTGAACCATCAAGTATACGAATCTCGATCATGCGATAAGGAGCTGAAGCTGGGAGGATGAGAAATAATCAATTCAAAGGGCAACAAGAAGTCCCTTTTCTTTATCTGAGGCACCGAACAAGAATGGAAGTTGGAACCAAGGCACACTGCCCTCTAGACCTGTCTTCTTGAATGAATGTGCTAATGTCAACAGAAGGAGGTCCGCCATAGGTGAGGCAATGAGGGATCCTCAACTAAGGCACGAGGGATCATAGTAAAGTGAGTGATGGACTAACACCAGGGATAGTGATGGAATAGGGGATATTGAGTAGCGGATGAATGACTTCCCTTATCAGAGCATGAAAAGCATGGATGACCTGGCAATGATTGACTCAAATCCAGAGGGGATGGGGGATAATATGACTGGAGGTAAAATGGGTGACACGAGAGAGGAACAAGGCATAAAAGGATGGAATATTGTAATAGGAGGCATAAGGACTCGAGACAGACACCATGAATGTGATGGTGACTCAACTCGGATGCTCCGAACATGGTGACTCGATGACGTTTCCACACAAAATAAGCCCGGTGAGGACCATAAAAGCATGAGGAAAAGATGGTTACTCATGGTGAAAATCAACACACGCACTGTCAAGTATGAAGGAAAAGTGGTTCCCCAAGTACAAGCAACGCAAGTGAAGAAATCCGATTTTAAGAGGTGGCAAAGTGACCTTTCTTAAAAAAATGGCTTCTGGGTGAAGTATCGAATTACCAGAAAAAAAAGTTACCCATTTTAGAGCTCGGTGAGAGATTTCCAACGGTGTGGACGGTTCGTCAAACTGAGCTACGGTTTGGTTGGAATTGGCGAAAGAAAAATTTAGGGTTTTTCTTTTAATAAGGTGATTTCCCTCCAATTTGATTCATTTTCTAGTGGAGATGTGGTGAATTTGGAGAGGAGGAGAAGGCCCTAAATCTTGCGGAAATTGCAGAAAACAAACCAACCATTGGAATCAGGATCCGTGACTTTTAAGAAGGTGGCCTTAATGCTTCTTAGAAGGATGGTTCCCGGTGAAGAATCAAGGTAAGAAAGGAATATAGGAATGAACTGCTAGAGAAGGTCTAGAATCATCTGTGTCCACCAAGTCAAACATGGGGACCAAGTGGTAAGTATGGTATCACATAAAGTAGAATATTTGATGGTATGGTATCAATCATATACGATATATGGCTTGCTAGAGAGGCCGATAGGACAAACTATCTAAGGAAATGGGAGGATAATATACCATACCTAGATCGGTGGGGTCTAGGCCGAGACTTATGAGAATCAAGTGAGAAGGTGGCCAGGGGTGCCATCATGCCCCCAAGCATGGGATACAGCCCCCAGGCATATGTGATGGAGGGGAGTGATCTGGTATGTTTGTCGAATTATCAAAATGTGAAATTAATGTATGTAAAGGCATTGTAATTCCTTCCACTAAAGGTGGGAATGATGCCCCTAGCTAGAGGATTTATGGAGTGCCATGATGTTCCAAATGCTGAAATAATGGATTCAAGCATTCAGTTTCATAGGCACTAAATCCTCGACGGGATGGTTAGAATTATATAGGGCCAAAAGGTGCCCCCAAGCATGCTATGGACATGCCAAATGTATTTAGAATATTGGACTTTAAACACATTTTTATGATGTGGTTCACCATTTGTTTATGTTATGGTTATCTTCTATGGGAACAAGGGATAGATACAGTTAGAGAAATGAAATGGTGGATTACCAATATTGTTTGACATTGCATATGTGAAGCAAATGGACTAAATTTCTAGGTTCACATACATGGTGTCACTATCCCAAAGAGTGGCTTTGGATATAATGAACTGGTGCTCACCTAAAAAACACAGAGGTTGGTCAACAACAATGTCTGAGGGACTGGGTTGTTCATGTAAGATGAAGGAATGATTAAGTGGATCATCCTTAGAGTGATCTGAAGTGATATGAGACTCTAGAGGTTCTTCTAAATGGGGAAGAATAATGGTATTAGAGTCGACACTACATTATGGGAATTTTGAGGTCTAAAATGTGCCTACTAAGGAAATTATAAAATAATAGTGGCAATAATAAAGTAAGGTTTGATTACATCATCAAAGTTTAGAGTGAAAAAGGAAAAAAACTACTTTTTCAACTTATCTCCCTATGGGTTTACTCAAATTTCGTGAGGGAACACTCATTGGATGTAGAATTTGATTCCTCATCCAAGGAGTACCTATGTTTCATACTTTCGACTAACCCTGCTACATAAAAAATGAGAAATACATGAAAAACATGATTGCAATCATTATTTTTCATGTAGCAGGGTCCATCGAAAGTATGCAACATGGGTACTCCTTGGATGAGGAATTAAATTTTGCATCCAACGAGTACTCCCGCTCTAAATTTCAGTAAAAATTTAGGGAGATAAGTTGAAAATACAAGTTGAAAAATTAGTTTTATTATTTTATTATTTTTTAATATTTTTACTTTTTTACCCCAAAAATGGTGAATCATCCCCCATGGTTGAAATCATCATCTTAAATCCTATTGGTTCTTATAAATTTTATTTTGGTTGTACATTTTTCTTAGGATTCCAATTTTAGACCTCAAAAGTTCTCTAATGCCAGATGCACTAGGAGGGTTGTGGAGAATTGCTTCTCCTGGACTCTCAAATATGGGTGTCCCCTTACCCAAACATTGGGTATCAATGTAATGGCCACAAGGTGTATGTGGTTCGAATGCATGAGTACGATGTAAAGGGGGATATAACCAACCGACTTCACTATGGATTAAGTCTTTGGACTCCACAACATATTAGTCATGGGTCTGTTCGGAAGGAAGTACACATGATAGTACTTATCATCCTAGGGAAAGTCAGGGGTGGTCATTGCTTCCATAATGTCTTCATCAGAATGAAATATGGGAGGACTGGTAGAAGAAAGACCACATGACGCAGCGGGGCTACCTGACGCATCATCATGAGAGATATGGTTCACATACACATTGCTACTTTGGGTAGATGAAGAGCTTGTAAATGAAACATCTATCGATGTTGAGCCCAGGGTGATCGCCGAAGGAGGTTCAGTCGAAACAAAAGGGGATGCCCCTGAGGGGTCTTCCACCATGGATCTCATGGATGATGACAGATAGAGGATAATGACCAAAGGTTCCGTCATCTCGACATCGGGGGGAGGTATCAAAATGGATGCAGACATATCCTCCGGTTCTGTTGAAGTAGAACTCAAAAGTAGAGGAGTACATGATCCACTATGAGCAACCTATATTTGGGAAACAACCTAAATGGTGTCGCGAAAGTCATCGAGACGGGGACAATGATGAAAATAGTGGCCATAAATATCGCACAAAGCATAGGGGTGGTTTATGCGCAATGATTTGAGTTTCTTAGCTGAATCGGGTAAGGTAACATAGACCTTCGGGATGTCAGATTTAGGAAACGTCTCATTGACCACACTTTTGAGACATGGAATCTCAAGACAGTTATGGGTGGCATGCCCAACAACATCACACAAAGCGCACAGAGGTGAATTATTTGGAGGCTTAGGAGGAGTAGAAACTGTTTGAGGGGCCTTGTCCTTAGGTTCCTTCTTTTTGGATTCCCCCTCCTCACCAGATGCTTTCGCAATAGGAGTAGGTTCCTGTTGAGGTGGTTGAGGCACTAAAGTAAAGGGAGGGGTCATAGCGACCGGTTGGACCGGGGTCAAAGCGGCATAAGGTTTGAGCTCACTAGGTGGAGTGTTGGCTAGGGGATCGATGCACTAAACTGGGATCCCCAGGGTCAAATTGGGAAGGCTCAACGTAGCTGTAACAGGCACTGAAAAGAATCCAGAAGAAGGAGCTAGAAATGGTATCTGGCCAGAAGGGTAATGGCCTGGAGGAATGGCTGCGAAATGGTTAAGTCTGGGGGAACTGTTCCTGGTTGAAAAAGGTTGGAAGAGAAACTAGCAGAAGAAGAAGGTCCTTGAGGAGAAGGTCTTGAAGGCTCTGTCAATTGACCACTAGCAGGTTGCGAAGGGGTTGGCTATTGGTTGGTCGAACCGAACTACTTGTGGCTAGTCCGAGACGATCGGCATCATGAAAGAATTCGATGATTCGGGGTCAGTGATAAGGGGGGGGGACTAGGGAATGCACAAAGTAAGGTGGAATCTTTATAGACTCATGGTGAGGTCAATGATAAGGGAGGGGGGACTAGGGAATGCACCAAGTAAGGTGGAATATTTATAGACTCCTGGTGAAACATTGGTGAGAGGTGCGACTGATTGTTTATCAGCCATCGAAGATATGATAGACTCGGGGGAGGTATGAGACTTCGGTTTGTAATATGTCAGTTGATCGATGGTGACGATATTTCCATTGAGAGGAAAGCACATCTTACGGTGAACCGCAGATGCGACAACAAACATCGCATAGGTATAGCTACAACCCAAGAGGATATTGTAATCCAAGGGGGCATCAATGACTTCAATGTCAACACAAACAGTCTTTCCCGCAAGAGTGGCAGGAAAATTGCAGAACATACCAAAGGGCTGAAAAGGGTGACCATCCCAAGCACGCAAAGTGATGGTGGATGGAGCTAATTTGGGTGATTCGAGTTTATTCCAAACAGAGGCAGACATCACACAGGTGGATGCACCCTTGTCAATTAAACATCGCGAAACATTGGCATTACGAATCTTGACTGGTATTTGGAAGGCGACGGATGAAGGTAAAGGGGGATGTTCTGATTTGTCAACATCAAATACGATCAAACGATTATCTGAAGGATCCAAAATGCCCAAAGCAGATAGGAGAGATTTTCGTTGAGATGGGCACGACTGGAGGAATTTTGGCATTGACTTGGAAATAGGAGAATATTCCAATTCATCTACTATGTTGTAGGTGTGGGCAGCTTTGGCGGAAGCAGCATTTTGGTGTAATGGCTCTTTGGGGATCTTGTGAATGACCTATGCCCGAGGCTGAGGGATTCGTAAGGGAGCATTGGGTGTCAAAATGGACTCACTACAAGGAAAAGACCTTCTAGCGGAGGTTATAAGGGAGGTTTTTAGTGTTATAAAATTGGCCAAAATTGTCAAAAATACATTTGCTACAACATCCGTTTATGGTTACTGAGGTTTTGGCAGAGCTTTTAACGGAATTTCAACACAACTAAAAAAACTAGGCGGCCGGAGGTTATTACGGATGTTTTTTTCATTGGTGCACTACGAAGGTGTCAATGCACTAGTGTGTGTCATCTAGAAGGTGGCCCGAGGTAGTTGAAGCTGCATGCACAGGGCCATCAAGGTATAAAACCGCACCGGGGCGTAATGTTGGTGATACAACGCCTGCGTCCGTTCTAATTGGTCTTGGGATTTGTGCGGTGCCCATACGTTGTCTAAACGCACTGGTACATCGAGTTATAGAAATGCACCGGTGCACAATATCCGACGAATGCACCGTTTGTTGTAATTCGTATTGGTATTTGTGCGGTGCCCATAAGTCATACAAATGCCCCGGTGCGTAGAATCACATAAATGCACTGGTGCGTAGTATCTCACAAACGCATTGAGATTAAAAATTGGTATTGTTATTTATGTGGTGCATATAGGTCGTAGAAACACATCGGTTCGCTGTATCATAAAAACACGCCAGTGTACAGTAACTGACACGCACCGATGTTCATTTTGTATTTTTTAGAAACATAAACCTGTAACACTGCAATTATTGTGATTTAAAAAAATTCATTATTCATCAAAAGTCAACACATCTTATAACAGTATTGATATTAATTAAATTTTTATTAATGCATTTGAATGTGATGCTTGGATTAATTTGTTATATCATATCATAATTATTGTGATTTTTTAAAATTCATTAATCATCAAAAGATGATACATATCTTATAACAGTATTTATATGAACTAAATTTATATTAGTGCATTTGAATGTGATGTTTGGATTAATTTGTTATATCATACCATCAAATTTCAGATCTCTTCATTATAATATTTAAGCATCCATAAATTTAATCAGTGGTGTTACATTTCACAGCGACAATGGAGAACGCAATAGAATAAATTAAAACACACACACACACACACACACACACACACACACACACACACAGATATATATATATATATAAGACAGTATTTGTCATACAAAATGGGAGATTTATTGGTATCCCTTTGTCTTTAAATTGGGACATTGTGTCCATTACATTAAACAAAATGTCTGATTTCACAGACAAATATTTCATAAAATACAACGCCTTGCCTTGATATCCAAACATAGTGATCATCATTCTTCGCTTGAACTGCTGTCACTGCTTGAGCTACTTCCATGACTCGGGTTATTTTCAGGAATGTTTTGTTCACGATGTTGATTGTTTTCTTGATCTTCTTTACCTTCCATCTACAAACATAAAAATAAACTGTATTGAGTGTATATACATTGATGAGAATAATGAAAATTGCAATATTAAATCATATACATCAATGTAAATCGAAAATAAATTACGTACCATAGCAACAATTGACTCATGAACTATACACATTCTTTCAAAACCATGTAGTATGCCATCTTTCAAGATTTCATCTGTTGACACAGTTCCATACTTTGTTTCCTGCATGTTTTATACCCCATAACAAATCATATATTTAATATAAAAGATTTTTTTGTTCTATTAATTATAGACGGAGCTAAGTAAAACAAGATCGATAGGTGCTTACAAATTCCACAATTAATTTCTGATATGCCAACATATACTCACAACCCATATTTAACCCAATGTCAATCAATTCATCTGATGGTTCTTCTTTGTATGTTAGCACCTGTTTGAAGACATTCAATGATGATTTTTGTAAAACAACCTAAAAAATACAAAAATGAAATCTAGTTAAGTTGTTACAAGGAAGTAACAATTACTCACAAACTTAGATATCAACCCTTTTCTTCCTTGTCGTCCTGTTTTATGCACTGAATGGGTTCCATTTTATTTTCTTTTCTGCAAGAAAATACTTGAAAATTAATATTTAACGCTAAATTGTTTATTTATTGTACCTAATGATCGAAAAATTCAATGATTACATAATACATTTGAAGCACGTTGTTTTTGAGATGGCTACTCCTGCAATGCAATTTTGTCCATTTCTTTAACCATCTCCTTGTACACCTTTTTGAACATTCCTACCGGCATATTTCTGATATCAGCTCGTTCATCTTTTGAAATTTTCATAATCTTCCTGAAAATGTAACATGACAATAAACTATTTAATTTTTATAATGATATATGAAAAGTAAATATAACAAAAGTGATATTTATAAATAATTCTAGACAAACATTTAAAGGAATATTACTTCTTCATTCCTTCTTTTTTGTTGTTGTACGTTTTTGCTATTAAAAGTTTGACATGTCTCATTGACCAATTCTCTGGAAACTCTTCCTGTAGTTTAGATAAATTTGGTTCTTGGAATCATTGGATTGATTTTTGTATTGTAAGTGGAAAGAACGTCTATACATTCGTTCCAATAGATCCCTCAAACTTTTGTAAAAGTTTTTCCCCCTTTCGTTAACCTCCAACACCACTCCAGATGAGCTAAGGAGCAATTCATTTTCATTTGCATGTTCTATTATTTTTCTTTTCTTAAAACAACATTCCTTTTTCTGAGTTGTTGGTCCCTGTAGAAAATTAAACAGATGTGAATTAATATATTGTTTGACACATGTTATCTAACAATTTTAAGTATATTATTAATGAAAATTAAAAAAAGAAACTCATATTGGATCGATAGTATTTTTTCATTCACCTAATTCATCCTTTTGCAAATTTTACGTCAAGATTTTACGCTCTTCTGGTCCTAGATCAGAAATAATCTTATCGAGCTTCGTTATTTTGTGGCTCTGCACGAAACAGTAAATAATACATATTAGTTAAACTTACATATAGTTCAAAAATAATTTTTTTTGTAAAGAATTTAAAAAGAAATTGCATTTTTTTCTTTTCTTGATGTGTTATCAGTATTTTTGTTACTTGATCTCTTGTCAGCCATTTCTTTATCAATATGAAACATGTACCATATCATTCATTAATATATTTTATAAATAAATTGTGAACTTTTCAAGTAAAAAAAAATATATCAAGAAATCGGTGTGCCATTCATGGTGTACGCACCGACGTCGGTGTGTGGATGTCTTATAAACACACTGCACAAATAATATAATAGACCATATGGTTCTCTATGTCAACAAGAAGCACCGATGCGTTACATATTCACCACCGCATCGATTAACACAAAGAAAATAATAAAAATCATCCAGTGTTAGTTTTTGTACCATAAACACCTCGTGCAAATAAGGGACCACCATAGAGTGCTCTCTGTCAACTAGGAGACCCGGTACGGTGCGTTATATGTTACATGGTGCACCAATTAATACAATAAAACATTTTTTCTTTTTCTTTTTCTTTTTCTGAAACAACACGTTTGCGGTGCGCCATAATGAAATAGCGCACCAGTGCCCTATTTTACATATAGCGCACTGATTAAAAAAAATTGTTTTTAAATTTTTTATCACAGTACTTTTGCGGTGCGTTTGGATAATAAAGCGCACCGGTGCACTAGGTTACGCAAGGCGCACCGATAATTTTTTTTTTTTTTCAAAAATTCACGCAAGGGTCGACATGGATTGGGATCTGACTATGCAAGTCGTCCTGTGGGTTGGATGTCTTAGACCTATATATAGAAATAAAAAAACCCAATAAATCTAAAATGAAAAGCCCTAATTCTGAAATCACAGAAATAGAGAGAAGAAAGGGTAGAAACAAAAATAATGTCGGGTTTAGGGTAAAAATGGATTTTTATTTTATTTCTGAAAATGAAGAAGAAATTGAAATTTTTTTCTTACTGCGTAAAAAAAACTACAGAAAAAGTAAAAAAAACAATAAACTTTAATCATGAGATCGTTTGAAATTCTGTGCTACAGGGTTTGAATCACCAGAGGTTTGGAATTCTGATTGTCTGAATACTTATGTTCGAACATATTTCACTGCTCCACAGTGCTCTCATGTTTGGTTGCTCCAGGTATGTCTCTTGCAAATCTCTGGTTGAAATTTTTTGCAAAAATAATGAAATAATGAGATTCAGTGTTTAGTATTTAAAGAATTGTTTTATGAAATTATATTTTCGAAAATATTTTGCCGCCCATTTTTCAATTTACCGTTTTTTTTTTCACTTAAAGAAAATAGAGTTGCGTTTTTTTTTATTTGCGGTTATTCGACGCCAGTGTGTTACTTAATATCACTGCACTGGTGCATCCATTTATATCACAGCACTGGTGCGGATTAACGAAAACGCACTGGTGCGGTGATCTGTATATTAGCATCGATAACAAGAAGTCCATTTTTAATTCACCGAAATTACTTTTAGGTGTGTGCACCAAAATTTATTATTGATTTTTCTCAAATGCAGGGAGAAAATATCATAATTATATCGAATGGAAAATTCTTCAAAATGCAGCTCGTTCCATATTATTTCTCAAAGTCCATCGTGGAGTTCTCCCTATCTATCCCGAGAATTAATATCTACTTCAAATTTTATTTATATTTTCATTGTTTAATTGAATTTATATTTTTTATGCATGTGAATCATGCACAACTTTATTAAATTTATAATGTATACAAATTTACAGGTTCATGGAGATTCAAAATCGAGCTCAAATGCACAAAATATTCAAACATCAGCTGCAATATGTTGGAAGCTCTTATTAGGAGCAGCATACCACAAGGAGCATTTGGTAGATGAAAATGGACAGCCGCTTCACCCTGCCAATTGTAACAATATTGCATCTTCTAGCCACAATCCTGGGACATTAATGATGGTAATAATTATAATTGTTTGGTATATTGATTAATGTAATTATTTCAACATCAAACCAATTAATCATGCAATATTGTCAATGTGGTTACTAATCGATATCATAAATTTTGTACTAATCATGTTCAATTTTTTATTTTATTTTTTTTTAAATTATTAGGATTCTAGTGATGATGAGCGACCTACCTACCATCTTCCGTTGCACCCCACGACAATGTCAAATCGAGTGAAGACTGAATTAAGAAAAAAATCGGAGAAGAACGATACCAAGAATGGTTGAACCAACCACTGATTCAATTCCCTCTATGTCCAGATTCACCAGTTAGGAATGACTACAACAATAGTAGTTCTTCACAAGCTGGCAATGGAGGCAATCAAATAGAGGTTGGTATGGATGATTACTTAAGGGATACGACTGCCATGGAGACAATGTTGGTAGATGCATTCCAAAATGATGATCAGATAGGGGATGATGCTCATATCGCTGACACCTTTTTCGAAAGCCTTAAATTTGCTTCCACCACCCCTCTCTTTGGACTTGGCGGTTACTTAAAGTCTACCCAGTTGGGGACAACGATGTTACTGTACAACTTGAAAGAAAAGTTTGGCTTTTCGAATGCATGTTTCTCGGAAATTTTGAGGCAAGTTACCATAAAGTCCTCCCTTATATAAATTTGAGAAATATAATCAGTACAATACAGTGAACATTACAAATGGTAAATTTTATGAACGTTAATAATTATATCAGAATTAATGTACATTTATTAATATATTTTTCCATGATCACCAACTACATGTTATTCAAAGATAAGGTTCTTTCAAGTGATAATGTCTTGCCCTGTAGCTGCGAAGAGGCAAAGAAATTGTTGAAAATGTTGGGTGTTGAGTACATATCATATCATGCATGTCCAAATGATTGTATTCTATATAGAGGAGAATATGAAGACAAAGATATATGTCTGAAATGTGGGCATGAAATGCATGATAAATAAAAAAAGAAGGGTAAATCACGTACTAGTCCTCCTTTTAAGATATTGAGGCATATGCCTATAATCCCAAGGATTCAAAGGCTCTTTCGTTGCAAAGAATTGGATATGTTGCAGGGATGGCATGCCACACACAGAAGTGAGTTGGGAGTTATGAAAAACCCAACTGAATCAATAGCCATGAAGCATATAGAGAATACATGGCCTGAAAAATTCAAGGATGAAGTACGAAGTCTACGACTTAGCATAGCCATGGATGGCATCAACCCATATTCCCTCCAGAACACCAAATATTCTGTTTGGCCTGTAGTAGTGATCAATAAAAATATCTCCCCATGGTTTTCCGTGAAGAATGAACATCTTATGTTGGCTCTCATAGTCCCTGGTAGAAGACAAGTGAATAATATGGATGTCTACTTACAACCACTGGTAGATGAATTGAAGGAATTATGGGATGGGATAAATGTATACAATGTATCAAGACCCATCGCATCAGAGAGGAGTTTTACGTTGTATGGCATATGTGCTTACACGACACATGATTATTTAGGCTTAAATTACATGTTTAATTTATTGATTTGTTTATATACGTAACAATATTCTTTCACATATTAGTTATTTAATTCGTTGTAATATTTGTTCTGATCTTCATGATATTATTTAACGTGCCATGCATATTAATTGTATACAGTAATCTCGTAGGTCTTGTAACAAAAGGGTATTTTGGATGTAAATGTTGTGGACCTTCTCTGAAAGCTAGATGGTACAAGGACCTATGAAAGCTAGTTTAAGATTGCTCCAGGGTATTCCTCCTAGAAGAACAACCTTACAGAAGAGCAACATCCGCTTTCAATGGTAAATGAGAGAGAACCCAAAGGCCTCCAATAACGAGACCAACTGAATGGATTAGATAATATGAGAGAGAGAAGGAGAAGGAGTTCATAGAAATGTTCAATTCAAATGGGGAGACTATGTTCGATGATCCAGAATTCTTCGACACCTATGTTGAGAAATTTCCCATTGGGAAGAAAAGGAAATCTATCTTTTATAACCTCCCATATTGGGAGCATATTAAGATTACCCACTTATTAGATCCCATGCATATATTTAAAAATGTTTCATATTATTTATGGAGACACATATCATCGAAACAAAGTGACACATTGGCTGTTAGGAAAGATATTATTACTTCAAAAACTAAAAATAAACATTGGCCAAGGAGATTAGCAAGTACAGGATCAGAGGCAGGCGCTGGTCCCTCTAATTCATGGTTTTTCAAAGAAGGTGATGTCCCATGGATTTTAAAAAAAGATGATATTTCTTTGGTAAAGGAAGTTATAATGGGTGTGAGGGTGCCAACTTCATACGGGTCTTCACTAAAACGCAACTTCATCGTGGATGTCCATTTGTCGGGGTTGAAATCGCATGACCATTTGAATCTTCTTAGAGTACGTATAATGTCAAAATCATGATTTTATTATTTGTTATATTAATGAACTTTTCCCATGCAGGGATCATAAAACATAACTAATTTTGTATATTATTGCACGTGTTTATAAATTTGCAGTGTCATTATCCTTTGTTCATGTGTGAGTGTGTGAAACATGAATTCCCTCAATATCTAGGGCATGCCATATCTAAATTATCTGCATTTTTACATTGGATCACGTCAAAGAAGATTCATGTGGCTAGCATTCCACGGTGGTGTCAAGAGATAGTTGAGATTGTTTTTCTTTTTGAGAAGGAACTGTCGACGAGTTTCATGGACTTACAATTTCATCTTCTAATCCACCTACTAGATGAGGTTGAATTAGTTGCGGTGGTTTCTTATCGTTGGATGTTACATGAAGAAATTGAAAGGTTTTTTTCGACAAAGGTAAAAACTTGAGGGGTCTATGGCAGAGGGGTACATATCGTATGAGTATTTCTATTATTCCAGTGAGTACATCAATCAGATCGAAAACAGACCAGGTGTGGTGATTTGGGATGATGAAAGGGATGAAGATAAAAGAGAAGGGGAGTTGCTCCAAACGAATCGAAAAAAGCACTTGATAAAGAGTAAGCGACTTACAATTTTTCAAATTTACACAAAGTAAATATTTATGTTGAACTTCGATATAATTTATATTTTGATCTCTAAGTACTATATAATGTCGGTTTGATTTCATCAGCGAATGCAAAAATTGAAGCAATCAATAAATTCGTTATTTATAATTCTAAAGAGACACAACCGTGGGTCGTATTATACGAACAAAATAGGATGAAATAGGATAGTGACAAGAAAGAATTTAGACGGTTGAATGGTAGAAGGGTGCCTTATCTCAATCATTTGAAAGAAAATATGCCAAAAATATGCCCCAATAGTTGGGTTGCTGACCAAGTCAGAGAAAAATACGGTGCAACTGGTCGTTACCCGCGTGCTGAAGAGGATGCGCTAAACGTAGGGATTGGGTGTAGCAACTCGGTAATAATCCATTTAATTTTTATGTAAATTTGAAACTTATAAGACATATACATTTCATATTTTAACTGTTGGGTTATTATAAGACAATGACACTATGATTTTTTTTTAACTTTTTTATAATAGGTGCATTTGTTCCCATCTATGTGGGCATATGGACACCATTTTCACACATAAAATGCCGATGTTAGAAACATCACACAAGACTGTGGAGTAGAAATCGAGTTCGATCAATCTAATCGATCTAGCCACCATGATCAAGACCTAATATGAGGGACGTTAGGTTACATCGGAAATATACAAGAGAGCATTGAAGTCGATTTCTCCTTTCCAATGTGTTATTTTTAGGTGCAAGTGGTGGGACACCTTTGATCAGAATAATGTAAAGGAAGATCGCGATAGTAGGCTGATATGTATGAACTCTAGAAAGATGTGGGATGAAGCTAAGGAGCCCTATGTTTTCCCCAAACACTGCAACCAGGTGTTTTTTTACCCAGATGTGTTGGATAGGTATTGGTGGTTCGTATTGAGACATGAACCTAGATCAAAACATATTTTTGAGAACAATAGTGTTATCATGCCATGCAAGCTGGAAGATAATGATGGTGATCATGAGAACCGAGAGTGATATGGTACATGTGTTATTTCAACAATATTTATACCTTGTAAGATGGGTTTTTCGAAACATTATAATATGCATTTTGAATTAATTGGTAATGGGCATTGTGTTAATGTTAAAATCAATATTTCACTTGATAATTTGCAATCATGTTGATCTCAAAAACAATGGCGTATTGTATAAAGTTTTTTTTTTTTATGTAAGATCATAATAAAATAATGATAATTCTAAAGGACATGAATTTATTTGCATTATTTTCTAAACTTTATTATGTTACAATAATTCATATTATTCTGGATTTATTATTTTACAATTATTTAAAATTTTACAAATTTACAAATTTAAAAATCTTAGTAAAATAATTTCACATTAATACAATTAAAATTTTACAAAATTTTTACATACAATTACAATTAGAATTTCAATTTTACAATTTCACATGCAATTACAATTACAAATTTTCAATTTTACATATATACAATTAAAATTAAAATTACAATTACAATCATTTCACAATAAATTAAATATTACAATTACAATTAAAATTTTACATACAATTACAATTAAAATTACAATTTGTAGAAATTATATAACTTATGTGTTATATATCCAAGATTCTCCTGATCACACACTATTTTAACTTCATGCACAATACAGAATCTATTCCACCATTCGTCATCACATGCGGAAATTAAATCAATTGCAATGCACACATGAAACCATAAAAATTCACACACATTAACACAATTGTTTAACGGGAAATCCTGAAGCTAAAAACCCCAACTATATGTATATAATATATGTCATAGAGATCATGTAACAACCCTCATACAAAGTGAGAACATGTCGAGCTCTACATTCAATGAATTTTCTACACTATCCAAGCTGAGTCTTGCAAATCCATGCCACGATCTTTGCCACCTGTTTGCTTTGCCTCTCTTTCTTTGTAATCCTTGCTAAGAATGAAGCTCTTGAGATAGGAACTTGAATCCACCAAGCTTGCATTGCGCAATCCTCATTGGCATCTCCACTGAGTGTTGGATGCAATCAATGCATCACTATAGTCACAACTGATAGTCACACTTGCTCTTTCACCTACCTCTCCACTAGTCTCCACTGAAACTGCCATGCATTGTAGTTAACTGATGTATTCTTCAGTTCATTAATGAGTTATTATTTAGTGAATTAATTAACTAATTAATTCACACCACTCTCACTAGTGTATCAATCAGTAAGACTAGATACAACTAGCTCAATTGAGTCTCACTGAGTTTAACTGAATACAACTCCATCAACTACCTCTATAACTCCACCAAACTCTTTCACATGAGTTCTAACTGAAGTCCTCATGCATTAGCTCTAGTAAACCCTCAGGAATAGCGTAATTCCTTCTGTCAGTTGCTGTGCCACATCTGTGCACTTAATTGAAGTGCTCCAAGAGAATAAGATAATGTTTAGAGTCCAAATATTCACTGTGGATATTCCGAACCTAGAAACTCAAAACTCTCACCACAGAAATCTAAAATCTACAGTCCAAATATTATTAAGAGCTAATAATATTCGACATATCTATTTTTAGACTGGCAAACTAAAAATAGATTCCGCCCAATATGTCTAAAAATAGAAGTCCATCTATTTTTCCAACTTGACCAACCATCCACAAATAGCATCCTGCAACTCAGAATATGATCGACATGTCTAAAAATAGACATACTCTAAAAATAGACTTTGCACCAAAAATAGCCCGCGGGCCCACTTAGTGAAGGCGACTCTTTTCACTAAGCTCATCATCTTGTTGAATCTCAACACAATTAATACAAATACAATTACAATTTTAGAATTTTACATACAATTACATTTACAAATATTACAATTTTACAATATCATGATCAATTAATATTAAATTAATTAATAAACATCACGTTCATGATAACCATCGTACAAACATCATTTTTGACTAAAAAACACATTCAAATTCGCTAACATCATCATGATCATGATCATCTAACAAAACAAAATTAACATTATATAACATCATCACAACACAAACATCAAATATACATCCCTGCATGTGAAATAAATGCTATCACATACACATCTATCTGAAAGCTTCACATTAAATGAACATATATAACATGACCTAACAATATACACATCATGATGATCATCAACATGTAAATTAAGTACAATTGCAACATGAACATAAAATACATGGACCATATATATATATATAATTGAATAATGTCAAAAATATACAACTGTAATATAAATGTCATGGATCAGCTAGTGGTACAACATCAATAGCAGTACTAGTCGAGGCATGCTCAGTCAATGGTGCAACCTCAACGGTCGATGTTCCAGCCTACTCATGATCATGAGTACTACTGGATGCTGCAGGCTGCTAACTGGACGTGGCCAATGGTCCAGCCTGCTCTCCATGATGATTGCTGCTAGATGCTAGTGGAGGCTGCTCATCTGGCGCAATGCAAGGTGAACGATCATCAGATAATGAGTCGCATCTCGTGCAATGTCGATCACGTGCTGCATCTCGATCATGCCTATAACGTGCTACGGTCCTCCTCAGCTGCGTAACTAAGGTTGTAGCTCCTACGACATGCCGCATCAAGCTATACATGTCACGTGGCATGCCTCTCCACATATGTAACAACCTATCATTGCCCTGTATGTCTCTCATGTTAGCGGGCCTGATGCCCGCCTCAACAATCAATGCAGTGAGTTGGTCGCCCAACTCCATCCTATATCTGCTATCAATACGATCACGCCTAGCAAAAGGTAGTACCGGTGCACCAACAAGAGCAGGTCTCTCTGCACCGGCCTCCTGATGATCCTCAGCATCTTGCATACCCTGATCGTCATCAGGATCCACACCTGGATCATGTGGTGGTGCTGGCATGTCCTCGCCATCAAAAGACCCAATGTCTGCAAAATATATACAAGTACACAATAATAATTAGACAATTTCATTACACAATTTAATAAAAAAAAGTTAAAGAACATGTTAGAATAAATTTAAATAAAAAACTAATATTACCTCTATCATCCGACAGCTCATCATCTGTGAAGAGGATGTTGGCACACCCTTGCCAATCCAAACCAACATAAGGATAGGGGACCATAATGAAGGGATAATCTTCAACAATGGCTAGCCACTCTAGTGCATCATGCGATATCCTCGCAGAAAACAAAGTCTTGCCCCTCTTGGGCATCATCTGTCCCGACATGTGCATTCGTGCCTCGAACATCGGCCTACGAGGCTGCCGAACAAAAGTAGGCCTCGTCTTTTGAAACCTCTCAAAAAATTAAAAAAAAAAAGCTCTGAAGAAAAAGGGAAGTTGAGCCTCCCTTGTGCATGAGCACGACATCTATCTAAGGCTGTACATAACTGCCATAAAAAAATGGCAGACCACATGACAAGTCGTGGCTCCTGTACTAAAGAATCAACATAATATAGAAGCGAGCAACTAATGTGTTGCCCGTCACTGGTGTTGTGTGAAATGGTCAAAATCATAAGTGAGAGGCACCTCACCTCCTGGCTACCAAATGCACCAATACGTAATTGACCTTCGGAGACCTAAAAATATGAAGGAGACAGTATATCTGCGCTAATGTATCTCTGAGAGTACACCAACTGAATCTCTGCTACATAGCCAACTGGAACCTCTGGGAACGAGGGAAAATCCACCCCTCTCCTCGATAGCCCTGTAATGAAATATATGTCCTCCTCAGTGGGCATGTACCACTGGTTAGGACCAACCCAGAAAGCCTCTTAGTGGGCATTCCACCTGCGGATAATATTTCTCAAAAACACACCATCGCCCTTTAAGGAATTAGCCTCCTCATAGAACTTGAGGAGGCCTACCTGCCTTAGGAGCACCTAGGTAGCTGTTGTAATAGGGTGAGGGTACACATCTGTCTTCCTCTCTCGTGCCTCCCACAGGTGAACCATGTTATACTGGTCCACCTATTGTTGTTGTTGTTCCCCCTCTTCTCTCCTTTCACGTCTCTAAATGATTAACATATTAAAAACAATATTTTTATTAAATCAGACATGTATTTAGGAATATACATATATAATTTTTTTGGAAAAAAAAAACAATCGATGTGCCACAAAAATAGGCATGCACCGGTCCCGGTGCATCTTTTGTTTGTCGTGCACCAGTGGTGGTGCACCAGATAATATTGAACGCACTAGAGGTAGTGCACCTGAAAATATTCAACGCACCGTTGACTATGTACGGTGTCAGGAGTGCGGTGCGCTGACTAAACTCTATGCCCCAGGGCGTATAGTTCGGTCAATGCACCGACCGCCTGACATCATTACATAGTCAATGGTGCAGTCTTTTAGTAGGCCACACCGTTAACCCTGTTGAAATGCGGAATGCGGTGCGCTGACAAAAATACCCGCCCCGGGGCGGATATTTAAGTCAATGCACCGAATTGATGCTTTTCCACATGGTCAACGGTGTGACCGGGTAAACGACCACACCACACTTTTTTTTTAAAATTTAAAATAACACGGTGCGATTTTCGGTACCACCCCGGAACCAATGCAGATATCGTTAGCACCGGTTGTGGTGCAGCCTGTAAATTTACATGCAACACTGCGAACTGTACAAGCCGAATGGCTCAAGCACACCGCATGACAATTTTTTTTTCTTCTTTCAAGTGGTTAATTTTAAGGTTATTTGAAATTCTAATCCACTAAAAGGCTTAATTATGGAAAAACAAGAAAAATACCTGTACATTTGGCTGTCGAGGAGGCATATTGGTTGTAGAATTTGCAAAAGAAATTTTGTCCACCGTTTTGAAAAATTCAAGCTGGAGATTGGTGGGAAATGCACATGAGCAATTCATGTAATGGGTGCGATGGGAGCACTGATGTCAGGGCGGCTTAGACAAGGATAAATTGCACCGGTGCTTGAGAGCTCTAGAGCACTGAGAAAAGTGAAAAATGAAATTTTTTAGCCATACTTATTTTATTTATTTAACCCTGTTCCAGTGCTCGAGGTTTTATAGGCGCACTGGTGCGGTTGCTTAAGACCACACTGGGCGGTTTCTGTTTTGGCACAGTGTTTTATGACGCACCGGTGTAGAAGAGTTGTAAAGAATCAGTGCACTACAGTAATAAGACGCACCAAGCGGGTGTGTATGGAGCGCACGGTGTCCGGTGTGCCAATGTTTTGTGTGCACCGGTGCTTTCTCTTGTTGAACTCACCTGTGCGATTCATGATAAAACATCCGCAAAAACCTCCGCCCGCCACCCTCTTCTAGTAACCTCCACTAGAAACAGATGTTTGGGGTATTTTTATAAGGGGTTCCTCAAAAACATCCACTAGAGGGTCTTTTCCTTGTAGTGACTCTGTGTAAACTTTGGTTTAGGACTCGGTTGCACACGTAGCAGGTGGCTTGCCATATTGGCACGACTGGGTCTCAAGGTTGAAATCAGCGGTATTTACCTTTTAGAATTCATCATGAGAATATGGTACTCAAGGGTACCAGACTGTGGAGGTTGAGAAGTGGCCTAACCCTGAGGTGGTTGGGCAACAACATATCGTTACTGAGGGAAAGGATTAGTGAACACAACCGGTTGAGCTGGCGCAGTATTTGGAGGAACCGAATCAGTGGCTTGTTGTCCTCTACATCCTTCTTGTGCTTCCCAAAACTAACGCACCTGGGGTAAAAGGGTACAATCATGAGTATAATGGCCATGGACACCACAACAAGAACAAGACTTGTTCATACAAAGAGGCTTGTTCTTCTTGGGATGATCACCCTATTGCGGGTTTGTAGTGGTAGGCTGGTTCCCTTGGGGTGTGTTTGGTTGATTACCTTGGTGCCCTTGATTATAACCCTGCGCTGTTTGGTTCTAGTTTCCTTTCCCCTTATTCTTTTTCTTTGAATTAGGAGGATTATTTAAACTCTGGTACGCATACACCTGACCCTGAGGGGGAGGTGGCTGCTGTGGCGGAGGTTGAGAAGGCACGAGAGGCTGGGGTGTTGATGTTGGAGGGGGTGGAGCACCGATCTGTGGATAAGGATAGAAAGGAGGTTGAGCAACATTGGGGTAAACAGGTTGAGCAACAGCTGGCCCTGACATCGGTTGATGCAGTTGGGAAAATGCGTAAGGCGTGCTTTGACCCAGATACATGCTGTCGGGAGGTAGATAAGTGCTGGAGGAGTTAGTCCCTCCCTGAGGAAAACCATAACCCATGGAAGGATGAGTATACGGATGTGAAAGAGATCCAATGATAATTTGAGTGGCATGAGATGCCCCCAATGCGTTGGCACCACCAGGTCTAGGAAGATATGGTAAAACGATATAAACATAACTAGACTGGGCGTAGATCAAGTCATATTTCAACGCGACTTGGAGAGATTCTTCCTCGGTCTTGAGGAAAGTGAGACGTGAGATATTTACCAATATAAGGAAAAAACATTATGAGAAACTAATCCATATAGACATGGTCATTGAATGTAGGAGCTTGACACAAGCTCCTCCTTCTACGCCATTCTTGGACATGGTCATAAAGGCAAGTGGCAGAAGTTTGAAGGAATACGGTCAAAAACTCGGTACCGGTATCATAGTAGAGAGGAAACTGGAATTAGGACATAAACACTTTAGCAAGAGTCGAAAAAGTGGAATGAGAGGCAGTGAACTAGTTGACATACCACTTGGCAACTTCTCCAGTGAGCGTACATTGGAATAACCGAAGGCAAATGGAGTCATTGGTAATAGAATTGGACGAACACCACATGTGAAAGGAGTGGACATGATTAGTAGGGTCCACTCCAGCATTTCCTTCAAACTAAGGAATGTATTAAGGAAGTTTAGTTGACATAGCTGGCTAACTTGGATTGTGGAGTATAGGGTCGTTGATTAATTGGCTGACATTGGGAAGACTTAAACTTGCCATAAAAGGTAGAAAGGAGTAGCCGGAATGGTTCTAGTAGTGGCTCCACTAGCAGCAGATCCAGAATTAGGGTCGGGGCCACCACCATCTTGAGGACCAGCACCTACATTGGCACCTCACATGATGACAGAATGAGGTGGCAGGAACCGGGTTCAGAATTAGAGGAAGAACCGAATGAACCATAATCATATTCGTTATGGGGACTCGGCGAAGGAATTACTCGGATTCTAGACGGTGGAGTAAGTCTTCCTAACGGAAACTGAGGGTGAAGGCCTTGGAGTCTCTGAGATAAACGCCTTGGGGGCGCAATGATGGCAAGTCACAAATGACACGACAAGGTTGAAGAGCGATAAACAAAGGCTCAGCGAGGCAGATAAATTAATTATGATGTTTATGTCTTGGATTGACAGTGTAAACCAAGCGCTCTTCGCTTTAGGTGTGCGTGTGTGAAAGACCTGTGTTAATTTTAATTAAGCCTAGACAATTGTATAAAGAAAAAGAAAAAATGTTGAAGTACTATAAATAAAACTGAAAAGACAGTAAAATAAACAGCTACAGATGCATAAATTCAACCCAAAATAAGGCTTCCCAAACAACTAGTCTAAGAGGAGGGCGAAATGGACTCAAAACACACAAGACGGCCAAAAGATCTAAGGTCTAAGGGAGTCCAAGGATCTAATGACTCATATATGCTGGAAAAGGTGTATAAAACAACAGGAAATTGGAGGGGAAAACTGTTGCAAAATGGGAGGTGAAAGGTTAAAAAGCTAGGGGAAATAAGGGAACCCTAAGGGAGAGACCAAACAAAACTCAAGAGGGGGTTTTGGATGGAATAATAACCGATCAAAAAGGACCTGAAAAAAGGATAGATCAGACCCTAAAGAATGGCTGAAAGCGTTGCAAAATCTCAGACTACCTACTCAGCTAAACCCCTCCTAGAAAGGTGGAAGTCTACTGAAACCCTAAGGGGATTGATTCTACTTAAAGGAGATAAAATGAGAATATCCAGGCCTAATATGGGCTGAGACAGAGGCCAAACAACCCAAAACAGTTCTTGTGGCAGACCCTGACTATCACAGAAAAAATTCATAAAAAAGTTGCAGCTCGCAGGTACTAACCTGTAAACTGTGAAAATCGCAGTTTCTGGGCTAACAGGTGCGAGTTCAGGTAGAAATCGCAAGTTCTAGGCCAAAAAGTGTGAGTTCTAGATCTGGGATCTTTGGGAGGCAGGTTGCGGAAAAATTTGTCGTCTCTAGCGCGGCTGATACCCGTTACCTATGGAAAATACCCAGAAATACATGTAAGTTAGAATTTTTATTGTTTTAGGTCATAAAAGTTAAAAAACAACATCAAGATACTGAAAACAACTGAAGAAAAAAACTTAGTTATTGAAGATGTCGGTCATGCAGGGATCTGAATAAACAACAGTGGAGTCGCCAATTGCTAGCGTAAATTCTTAACGCAAGTGTACGAAAATTGCTCACTTTAGCTTCACGTGACAAACAACCCTAACAAAAAATATGGATGCTTAACTTCTTTAGATATGCAATTGATAGTTAAAACAAATGCTGCTAGAAACCTGATCTATGCAGTAAAATCAGTTAAACAGTGAAAAGAAATAAGAAATGCTCCATACATCCAACGGGCAAGACAAGATATAAAGAATTTGATATGTATTATAATACCTGGGAAGGGAACAAAGAATGATGTTACCAGTTCCCTTCAATTGGATGGTTTCTTGGTTGTCCTCAACACTTCAGATCTAGAAGTTTCTCTCTCTGAATGGTGTAGAAAACCCAAAATGTATTGAACTCTATGGGAGCTCAAGAAGCAAAGAAAGTAGTAGAAGCAATGAGAATGATCAAAGTGCGACAATGAAAGTGATCAAAGTTAATAATGAATGGAAAACTCTCCTATTTATAACAAAATATTGAGTTATCCTCGATAATGGTGAATAATAAAATATTATTAACCAAGATCTAGATCTAACCGCTTGGAATATTTTATTATATTTTGTTGGAGGGAAAATGTATTTAAATTGGTTAAATACCTTTATTTAGAAATAATAAACAAATAAATGATTTATTTATCATTTCAATAATGGGGTTAAGGAATAATTAACACATAATGATTTGTTTAATTATTTCTAGGTCATTTAGTCAAATTTAACAAGGAATAATAACTAAATAATGATTTAATTAATTATTCCTAGAGAAAAATAAGAAAAATAATGATCTATCTAATTATTTCTCATAATTGGGTTAAATATGACCAGGAGAATTATTTAAACAGTGGTTTAATTAATTATTCCTAGAGGAAAATCAAATAAATTGGGATTTATTTAATTATTCCTCATGGGTTTCTTGTTTGAACCAGAAACAACTTAATAAAATATGGTTTATTAAATTATTTCTTATAGTGAAAGCAATTTTACTATGGTAAAATTGGTCTTACATGGTGTACTTCGATCCATCTAATTGTAAATGGTTAGATGACCAAAAATTGGTGTAACACGTAGTATACAAAGCATTAAAGCATTCCAAACCATACATTTTGAAGAACCATGTAATGGTATTTGTTCCTCACCTTGCCATCAAATCATTATTTGTTCAACATGAACTCGGTGAGTAGAGGGGAAATTGGATGACTTGCCTTCAAGAATATGACTTGGATTTTAAGCCCGCTCACATGGTCAAAAGATATGGATTGTGTAAATTAGTTGATGAAGCTACATATCCACACAACAAGGAATCAAAAGGTTGGGATCATGAGATCGATATGTACCAAAGCGAGATCACGATTGTACCTGATTATTCATCTTGGTACACCGATCTGAAATATTATTTAGTACATTGGACATTACCTCTGACCTTGTCTGCAAGACAAAAAATGGTTGTGAGGCTTAAAGCCACGTCCTATCAGTAAGTACAATGATAGTTGTTCCGTAAACATCATAACAGTGTACTACTCAAGTGTCTAGAGTTCGATGATGTGCAACGAGTGTTGAAGGAATTACATGATGGACAAGCAGGGGTACATTATGCTGGCAACACCATAGCCCATAAGATTATGAGGGTTGGTTTCTACAGGCCTACCCTGTTTAGGGATGCTCGCGCATATTCTCGCAAATGTGTTATTTGTCAGAAATTCTCCGGGAGAGAATCTCGGTCGTCTGCCCCATTTTAGTCCATATCAGTAGAGGAAACTTTCTAGTAGTGGGGTTTGGAGATCATCGGGGAGATTGTGCCACATTCATCCAAGCAACACAGGTACATTATCACGGCTACCGATTACTTCACAAGGTGGGTTGAAGTTGTCACATTATGGCAAGTCAATGATCAAGAGGTAATATCTTCTATAAACCAACACATCGTAACCAGGTTCGACATTCCAAGCTCTCTTAATATGTTTGATAATACTATGTATTTCTCATATTTTAAGTTATATTATTTCACCTTTGAGAATGGTATTGTTTTAAAGCACTCAACTAACTATTACCCCCAAGGAAATGATTTAGTAGAGTCTACCAACAAAAACCTTATTTACATCATCAAGAATACCTTACTCTCACACCAACGAAACTGGCATAACACCCTGAGCAACGCCCTATGGGCAGACCGGGTCACCCCAAAACCATCTCTTGGGACCTCATCTTTCTTCCTGGTATATTGGTAAGAATCCATTTTATAGCCAAACCTCTACCTACCCACCCTTTGATTGTCACAAGAATCTCATGGGTCACCCTGTCTTGCCATGCAGACCCATATTGACACCTTGCTCAAACTAGAGGAAGAGAGGCAAAAGGCAAGGGATAATTTTTTTTTTTCACCAAAGTCCAATAAAGAGGTGGTTCAATAAGAAGTCCATAGGGAATAAATAGTTTAATGTAGGCGATCTCCTCCTCAAATGGGATAAATTCGATGAGGATAAAGGTAAGCACACCAAATTCCAAGCCCTGTGGATTGGTCCTTTTCAGATTAGGGAGAAGATTGGATAGAATACCTATAGATTATAAACCTTAGAAGGGAGGATTGAACCCCTCCCTGTTAATAGCCATGATCTCAAGTTCTACTTCACTTAGCGGCTCTCTAAGCTGCTTACCCCATCTGTGTACCATGGTTTTCCCTTTCTTTGTTTTCTATGTTTTTTGGTTTTCCATTTTCAATAAAGGGTACACCCCAAAAAAATCCATTCTGGAGCTTCACTTGAATTTGAAACCATAGGGTTGAGCTAGCCTCGACACCGATGACCAAGTTGTAATTTCGTTCTATTCCTGCACTTGTTCATCCCTTAAGTCTCGAGCAAGGAAGAATGTCGAGATCCATTTTAGTGGGGAAATCTGGTTATCCATGACACCCTATATTTGAACGATAAGCCTGAACTATTGAATTGGATATGCATTTTTAATTACTTGGTTGATTCAGGCATCTCGACAAAGGGGGAAGAACAAACTTTAACGGGTAAAAAAGATATTTCGGGAAAACAATAAAGTCTCTAAATAACCAGAAACAACCTCTCTTGTAAGCATAATAAGTCAGGATCCCTCATCCACCTAGGTAAATAAATTCCATACAAATACGTGTTAATAATCACAAGTGCCATGAGCACATAAATAAAATCAAATAAGGGCAAAAGGATAGATAAAGGCTTCTTGTGCAGAGAGGAAATTCAACGACTCCGTCGGGGTACTATCGAGGCTCGCTGGCAGCGGAGCAACGTTTTTCTTTTCTTGGTAATGACTCCGTCGGGGTACTATTCAGGTTCACTAGAAATGGAGAAACACCAGAGATATGTAATCAATATATCATAATTGTATACAACCCATATCGTTATTCGGACCCCTATGTCGAACCGTCAGATATGTCTTTGCCTTGTGTGTTAACAAGTCGAGTCAAGATTACTAAGGCCTACTAATCTATACTAAGCGTGATATGGAGGTGCCAGTGGGACCCGCAGTCTAGAAACGAAACATTCCTAAGAGGTATGCCCAACCCCTAGATCAGGTGCAAGCAAAGAGACTAAGGTTCTACCAGTGAATCTCCAATTTTTGTAGTCACTGCAACAACCCTCCAAAATTTCTGACCTTTAAAAATTTTGGAGCCCGTGCATCTCAAATCTCAACTTGAGACTCTTACCAGTAGTTTTTCCCGCCTTCAACTCTTTCTAAATTCTAACTCTCAGAAGTTTGAAGACCATCTTTCTGAAGTTGCAAGTCGCATCAAGTTTATATCTTTAAGCCTAAAACCTTGCGACCTCTCAATTTCGCCTAGGTCAAGTTTCTAAGTCGCATCATTTAAATTTGTGACCATTCACCCTTATCGCAACCTTGTGACACACAAGTTGCAAAGCCACACAGGTCGCAGAGGTCGAATTCCCATTTGATGTTTGAGTTCTGTGACCTAGAAACCTCATGACCTCAAAAGGGTCGCAAAGGGGAAAAACTATGAAGTTGCGACCCTTGCGACCTCATTTATTGCCCGCACGTGCAATCCTTTTATATATAGTCGCTTGAGTTGATTGTAATTTGTTCAGTTCGGGGGATCATTCAAGAGCCTGGGAAGCCCAACAAGAGTGTGACTTCATCCAGGTAGGTGGCTTTTCACCTCTTGGTAATTATTTTGTTTTTCCATGTGTCCTATACCTACTCCATACCTTCCACCTTCCCTCAGGAGAGGGTTTTCTTTATTTCAATAACTCTCCCAAAACCCATTATTGTTCCTAAAACCCTCCTAGCTAAGTATCTAACCATTTCTCCCCCTCTACCTTAGCAGTTAAGTCCATTTATCACCCAATTAACCTCTTTTACCCCTTTCTTGAGTCATTTTGTCCCAAAGAAGCCCCTATCCCAAAAATTTAGCTTCGGCCCCCTCACCGAGCCGCCCTGGCAGACAGGTCGTACAGACAAAAATCGTGATAAGAGAATTGTTGCGACCTGTGACCTATGCGACTCATGCGATGTAAAACCTCATTATTCCCGTGACCTTGCGAACCTACGACCCCCGCGACCTTTCCCTCCCGTGACTTAGCTTCTAAGTCACATAAGTGGCGGATTTTTTCACTTTCACCCTTGCAACCTCTCCAAGTTGTGTGACCTTGTGACCTGTCCTAGAGAGAATTCTTCCCTAAGATATACTAAGCATTCAGAAGCCTTGAATAGTTGTCTTGTTGCTGATATTTATATTATTCATGCCATATGTCTTATCCTGGGATCGTCTTTTTGACATTCCAAATGACGTGGATCTCAATTACATCTCGATTTCCTCCTTTTTAGGTGGAATGGCGCCATTGGTGATCAAGAATCCTCAAAATAGTCCTGAGGTCAGCACGCAAGAAAGTTATAAGATCCCATAACTGCCTCACATATACAGAGACACTACATGCATTTTAAAAAAAAACACCAAGTGGAATTGGTATGATAATTTTATAGAGTTCGCCAAGCTATACATACTAGAGGACCAGGAGTATTTTATGGTACACATAAATGTCAAGAGGTCCAAACTCCAAAAAATTGTTGCACACTCGCCTATCTTTTCGTGTGCAGAGGTCATTAACTGGATTTTTTTTAACAGAGAAACCAAGAATGGGTAATAAGGAACCATGCCATGGAGCCTTTTCTAGCTATCCATTCAGTGGACATGGTGGCATATTACAAGCTGCCCGAAAAGCAAGAATCAATTAATTCTCGATGGCTGGCATATTACAAGATTCCAATACAGGACACAATCAAGGGTTGGTTACAGGATCCTTCCAAATTCTGGGTGAAGAAAGATAAACTATATAATATGGAAGGCCTAAGGAAATATATCAACTCATTGCAGCCATGATGAACATACTATATGGTAGGTACGACATTAGTACTTTTCATGGGACATGGGTCCCTATGATGCATATCATCACTACCAAAGGAATAGTTTTCAACTAGGCCAATATCCTAGTCACAACATTAAGGACTAACATTAACATGGCACAGGTTCGAGAGGCAGACTAACCATTTGAGTTTTACATGGCCTCATATCTGCTAGATGTTGTATGCGTCAGGCGTCAATTTGACCACTAGAGTTATAACTGGAATATGGAGATAGAAGAGCCAAAACACAAGTATTTGAAGGTTTTATGGGGTTTGTGTTATAAGAAGGAACATGACTCCGTCTTTGATGCATTCATCACCCCGTTGTACCAGCTGTCGTATGGAGAAGATCCTCCATGCATGTCAAAAAGAGCCATGGATACTATCACTAAGTGGCACATTTGTTCCCGATTCGAGAGGGCACGTTCATCAGAATTTTTGGTTCCTATAAAGCCCCTCATGCACTTCCTAGTTTTGTCAGAGACAAATTACTATTGCAGGAAGTGTTACCAAATGATGATAGGCTTTTCAAAGACACTAAGCAAAGGCAAGAAGAAACCTTGGCTAGCATTTCCTCTCACTATCGAGCGTACATAGTGGATAACTTTAAAGAAGTCATAGCGGAAGCCGAAGAGATAAAGGGATTTGATTTTGTGGCATTGAAATACCAAACCTATGACCCCGATAGAGTAGTAGCATACCATTTCAAGAAGGCCAAATTCAAAAAAATCGGACTAGAAAACTGTACATTATCACTAAGACAAAGTTAAAAACTGGTATAATGTCGAATGAAGGTCTAGCCTGAGCGAGCAAATAGAAGACGAGGATGAGCAGGATAGACATTCTCAAGGGAACATAAGCTTATGGGAAAGGTTGACTTCACTAAACCGAAGGAAGCAGCAAAGTGATACATCAAGGAAGTAAAAGAAGCAAAAAGGCAAAGAAGTGGAAGAGTCCCCAAGCATCCAAGGTGAAGGGGAAGACGATGAGACACTAGAAAAAAGAAATGTGACCCTGGCAAAACAAAAATAGGAGCTCAAAAGAAAAAGAGAAGAAAAGCTAAAAACGTCGCAAGAATTGGGAGATCATCAACAACAAGAAAAGGAAGGTGAGGAAAGAATAAAATAGTTTGAAGAAGAGAAACAGAGGAATCAACAAGAGGAGTAAAAACAAAATAAACAAGAAGAGGAATAGAAAAAGAAACGAGAAGAGAAACAACGAAAGAAACAAGAGGAAGAGTAGAGGAAAGGCAAGGAGGAGGAAAATAAGAAACAAGAAAAAACAGTGTGGTAAGAACGCAGGAAGGAAGAGGAAGTCGAGAAGTAACGAGAAGAAGAAGAATAGGAAAATAAAAGGCTGGAAGTGGAGAAAAGGAGAAAGGAAGAGGAAGACAAAAGGGAGCAAGAGGAGGAGGCTAGTAAAGAAGTTGAATAGGCCTTGGCACAACAACAACATCTCAATGAACATGTGGAGCTACCTCCATTGGATGTTCCTTTGTCCACTCCCATCACTGGGGGACACCTTCCCCTTAGAGAGCTAGGCATTCCAGATGAGGTGGAGGAAGAAGTGCTAGACTTGACCAGGCTCACCTTTGATAAATTAAACCGCAAGATCATGTAGGAGAGGAGAATATTTTACGCCAGTAACCCAAAAAAACCTTTATTCGTGACTACGGAAAAGGAAATCATCCTAGACACTATGGTGATCCTAAAATGATCGCTTCAGCAAGAACCTATTTCATGACTACAACTGAATTGAATGTTGGAATAATGAGCAAGCAAATCGTAGAGCTTAAAAACAAACTATATGCATCTAAACAAAGGGCCTCCAAGGCAGAATAGGAGAAGAGGAAGATGGAAGAAGAAAGGATAGCCCTTCGCCTATCTCATTCAAGCATAAAGGACATGCATTCCTCGATCAAAGAAGAAGTTGACACCTTGGGAGGAGCCATGGAAGTGGTTTATGAAGATATGATGAAGTTACATCATAAAATCGCTCCTATTTGTTATGAAACCAGCTCAAAATATATAAGAAAAGAGAGATCAACGACTTAGAAATCAACCTCTTCATGGGGGCAACCTCCTTTACATTACATAAATGAACAATTCTTGGATGATACAAATGACAAAACCCCCTTTATATATATAGGAGTCCATGGGTTCACAATATAATCCTAGCCAACCTAACAATAATATTGTAAGGGCACAAGAATAATAATAGTGGGCTTTTATGGAGCACAATAATAACAATATGGGGACTACAGGGGTACAAAAATAACAATAAAGGGGCTACACTAACAACAATAAGGGACTACACTAGTAATATAGGGACCTAACATGCCCCTCTCCTTCAAAAAATTGTTGTCCTCAACGCTTGAGCAGCTCTGGATGCTTCTGTATAAAATTCACATCCTCCCATGTGGAATCTCCAGTGGGTAAGTTATTCCAATTCATGAGATACTTTGAAATTGATCGATTTCATAGCTATCAAGTTCTTTTTTCCGTGAGTGCTTCAGGTTCCAATATGATTTTTCCTTTCTCATCAAGCTTTGGAAATATTGTTTGAACTGGAATTTTGTCACCTATAGCCTTCTTTAAGCATGAAACATGGAAAACTGGGTGCACTCGAGAAGAAGAAGGAAGCTCCAATTTGTGTGCCATAGTACCAATCTTTTGCAACCTCTTGTAAGGACCATAGTACTTTGGCGATAATTTATTATCCTTCTTATCTTGCTTGAGGGACATTTGTTTGTATGGTTGTAGGCGTAAAATACCCAGTCTCCTACATCAAAACTTCTCTCGCTGCGATGTTGATATGCCTATTGTTTCATTCGATTTTGTGCCAAATTTAGGTTATCCTTTAAGAGTTGGAGAACTTGTTGTTGATGCTCGATGTGATCTTCCACTGTTTGAACCTTATAAAATTTTCTTAAAGATGATGTGATGGACGGTGGATGATATCTATAAAGTGCCATAAATGGGGTCATTTTTGCTTCAGTATGGAAGGAAGTGTTATACCACCATTCAACCAGAGGTAACCACTTGAACCATTGTGTTTGTTTATCAGACACAAAACAATGAAGATATCCTTCCAAACATTTTTTCACTATCTTAGTTTTCCCATCAGATTGAGGATGATAAGATGAGCTATGAGCTAGTTGAGTACCCAAACAAGAAAATAATTTCGTCCAAAAATTTCCAGTGAAAATTAGATCTTTGTCGCTTACAATAATATTTGGGTTTCCATGTAGCTTTTGAATTGTTTCCATAAATGCAGTAGTAACTGTACTTGATTTAAATGGATGAGATAATGCACAAAAGTGTGCATACTTGGTAAGTCTATCAACTACCACCATGATGACACTCTTTCCTTTGGACTTAGGTAAACCTATGATAAAATCCATTGAAACCTCCTCCGAACGTTGATTTGGAATGGATAAAGGTTATAACAGACCCAAGGTCTTAATTGTCTCAACTTTATTTTGCTGGGAAACCAAATTTTCCACCAAAAAATTTTGAATATCAGATTTAAGGCCATCCCAAAAAAATCATTTCTTCACCCTGTGGTAAGTTTTTAAAAATCCAGAGTTTCCTCCTAAGGGAGAGGTGTGCAATTTCAAAAGAACATTTTGTTTTAGTTGGGAATTCTTACAAAGATATAAGCGATATTTATACCATAAGGAATCATTTTTCCAACTAAATGTATCAGATGTACTGGATCTTGTTGCAACTTTTGAATGAGTTTCCACACTTCTTCATCATTCTTCCATTCCTCCCTTTCTTCAGTTATCCAAACTGGTTGGATAATAGAAATGGAACAAAGCAATGCTTCCACCTCATTATCCTTTCTTGAGAGTGCATCTACAATAGCATTTAGGTTCCCTTTTTTGTAGATGATTTCAAAGTCATAACCAATCATCTTTGTGACCCATTTTTGCTGCTCTTCTAAAAATAGTCTTTGTTCCAAAAAGTATTTAAGACTATCATGATCATTTTTTACCTTGAAGTGTCTTTCCATAAGGTAAGGTCGCCATTTCTTTAGTGCATGTAGTATTGAAAACATTTCCTTCTCATACATAGCTTTCTGTAAATACTTTCCTTTGATTGGGCGACTTTAAAAAGCAATGAGTCTTCCTTCTTGCATTAAAACAACACCAATTCCATTTCCTGAGGCATCACATTCCACAATAAAGCTTTTTGTGAAGTCTGGTAGCTAAGACCAGTGCTAGGCACATTTACTCTTTAAGATTTTCAAATGCCTCAGTTGCTTCAGGAGTCCATGAAAATGCATCTTTCTTCAATAATGTTGTTAGAGGTGCCGCTATTCTCCCATAATTCTTAACAAACTTGCGATAATACCCTGTTAACCAGAGAAATCATCACAACTGCTTTATGGTTGTGGGGAATTTCCATTCTTAATGGCTTTAATTTTGTTAGGGTCTACCTTAACACCCTCCTGAGATACAATATGACCCAGATATTCCACCTCATGTACTCCAAAGAAACAACTGTAGGTTTTTGCATATAATTGTTTCTCCTCCAATAGTTTGAGCACCCTGTCAACATGTTGAACATGATCCTTCCAAAACCTGTTGTAGATTAATATATCATCAAAAAATACTAAAAAAAAATTTCTAAGGGTTTGAAAATGGAATTCATCAACCCTTGAAATGTAGAAGGTGCATTGGTAAGGCCAAAAGGCATGACAAAAAATTCATAATGACCCTCATGAGTTCGAAATTTTGTTTTCGGAATATCTTCAATCTTCATTCTAATTTAATGATATCCTGAATGGAGATCCAACTTGGTAAAATAAATTTCTCCATGTAATTCATCAATCACAGGAATGGGAAATTTATCTTTAATAGTGAGCTTATAGAGCTCACTATAATCTGAACACATGCGCCATGATCCATCCTTCTTGTGCACCAATACTACTGGAGCAAAGAAATAACTTTGACTAGGTTGAATTATACCAACCTCTAACATGTATGCAATCATACGTTCAATTTCTCTCTTTTGGACATAAGGATATCTATAAGGCTTGTTGTTTGGAGGAACGCTTCCTGCAATCAAATGAATAGCATGATCATGATCACGAATAGGTGGGAGTCTTTTGGGAGTTTCAAACACCTTGGAATGATTGTCCAAGAATTTTTGGAGATTTGGAGAAATAGATGATTTTGATGTTGGAACTTCTAGTGAGCATAATTTTGCAATTATGCCTCATTGTTCTTTATTAAGGAGCTTTTCCATGACATTAGAGCTTATTATATTTCCCAGCTTCCCTGCAATATCCCGTAATTCAACTTCCTTTCCTTCCGAAAAAAAAATTCAAGAAAATTTCTTTAAAATTAAAGGCTATTGTCCCCAAATGTTGTAACCATTGTACTCCTAGTACAACATTAGCACCTCCCATTGGAATGGAAAGCATTGGACTATTCAATACATATTCCCCCATTATTAGCTTGATATTATGGCATTTTCCAAAGCAATTTATAGTTCCTCCATTTGCAACCATCACTTGACACTTAGGTGTTGGGTATAGGAAGAAATTAAATTCATTGGCTACCTTACAATGAATAAAATTATGGGTACTACCCGAATCAATCAACACTATTACATTTCTATTCTTGATATTTCCTTCTATCTTGAGAGTTTGAGGAGTGGTAATTCCTGCCAATGCATTATAGGATATGGTCAGACTCATTTCTTCTTTCTCTAGGTTGGTTCCTGGTGTATATCCTCTTCTTTTTAAGTTTCTTTTTCATTTTCTTCCTCTTCACAATCTATGTAAAATAATTTCATCTCAGCACACTTATGAAATTTAGTGTATTTGCTATCACAACTGTAGCAAAGCCCTTTTGATAATTTTTCATCCAGTTGTTGTGGTGTCAACTTTGTAGGTTGTGGAAGTCTAGGAGTATCAACACTTCCATCTTTATAGATGTGAGTGGTAGCCTTCCTTATTGCCATAATTTTACTTTTATTTTTTCTTGCCAACCTGAATGCCTTCTCCAATGAATCGGGTTCCCAAAGTCAAACCTCATGTTTGATGTTATCCTTTAAAGTCCCTATGAAGACATCAATCATGTGTTCCTATGGAATATCAGTTACCCTTATATTAAATTTTTGGAAGTCCTCAATGTGCTCCACCATTGTACCCTTTTGTTTGAGATTTATCAATTGTCTAAAGAAGGTGTTTCTCTTTGTATCCTCATAATGTGTTATTATTTCCTCCACAAAAATTGACCAAGTGACAATTTTTTTACAAGAGCAAAGCCATCGATACCATACAAATGTATTAATATAAATTTGCAATGTGTACCTTTTGTGTGTTTTGCACATTATAAAGATCAAAATATTGCTCCATCTGTAGTATCCATGTTACGGGATCCTTGCCATCAAACTTCCTCATATCGATCTTTGGAATATGGTGGGTCTTCAATCCAACATTAGATTTTATGAAATCCGGATTAAAATTTATTTTTTTCTCATCATGAGTTTCCTCTACTACCTTTTCGCCATTAAGAATAATTTCTTGTACCAACTTTGTCAAACCTTCCATGTCTGCTTTTAGATCATTCTTCATGTCTTATATGTTTCCTTTCATTTTTTCATCGATCTTAGCTTCCATGTCATCCATTTTAGCTTCCATGCCATCCATCTTAGATTCCATTCCAATTTTCAAACCATCCATCTTAGCTTCCACGCCTTTATTCAAACCATCCATCTTAGCTTCCACGCCTCTCTTCAAAACTTCCATTTAATTTTTTGTTACTCTTTGCGAGAGTGAAATTTGTTGCACTTGGTCTTGTAATTTTGCACTTCTTCCTCTTCATGAGTCATAGTAGAGCCTTCTGAGGGCTTAATGGGTTTTGAATTCTTTTTAGGGGGAATTTTATAACCCAATACTGATATCTATGCTTCAATATTTTCTTGGAATCACTTCAAACTGATTTTTCAAACAAGACTTATGTAATTTATAAAAAAAAACACATTTTTCTTACTTTTGAGGAGCTCAATGTTGAAACTGATGTATCTCTGTAATTTCGGATCCCTGAGATTTTATCTTTAGTCCTTTTGTAGCCCTCTGAATCTTCTTTCCAATGCCATAGGTCTGACCTGATTTGGATTCTTCAAGTCAAAGTTATTACCAATCTCCCACAATGTCTTAATTATGAACTAGTTCAGTAGAGTGAACTTGTATGGCATTCCACATGTCATTGTTTCCTCCTTTGGCTCTAAAATTTACACACAGGAAACTAAAGTCAATTGTAATTTCAGACTCTTTTTACAGAATTCCAATCCAATGCTGAAAGAGAGAGTTATGACGAATTTCCCAAGGTCACCTCTTTGAGGTGAAATTTGGGAGCCTTTAAAAACCCTAACTTCCATAGATCATATCTTTGAAAATGTTTCGAACCGAGATCTGAAAATTTTACACGAGGTTCCTCAGGATTTCTTCGCAAATGGGTTTTTTTTTTAGCTTTTGAATCTTCGTAGAAAAAAGTTTATAGCGAAAATTCCACGGTGACCTGTTTGAAGCAGCGAAACCCTAGAATCCAAAGCTCTGATTCCAAATGTTATGAAGCCAACTCACAAAATAGAAGAAAAGAAAGATCAACGACTTATAAATTAGCCTCTTCGAGGGCGGAACCTCCATTACATTACATAAATGAAAATTTCTTGGATGATACAAACGACAAAACCTCCTTTCTATATATAGGAGTCCATAGGGTCACAATATAATCCTAGCCGACCTAAAAATAATAATGTAAGGGCACAACAATAATAATAGTGGGCTTTTATGGGGCAAAATAATAACAATATGGGGGCTACAATAACAACAGTAAGGGACTACACTAGTAATATGGGGACCTAACACTATTTTAGCCATTCAATATGAAACTAAAAATAAGTATTCCATGCTAAAGGAGTTTGCCACAGCACTAGACGACATCCATGAATGGACCAATAGGTATCCAGAGGCACCAAAAACTCTTTCGAAGAAAGATTGTATAATTACCCAGAATGACAAAGTGTAGTTGCGAATTAGGATCCAATCACGAGATAAGTTGGCTAAGGATTTGGATAGAGTTCTTTCCTCATACAATCATATTCTCAGTGGGTTGGAGTCAGTGGTTGAGGTTCATGGTGTCCCTTCTCTCGAGACAATGGGGACAGTTAGAAACTAGGAGGAGGTATTGCAAGAAATCCAAATATTTCTTGACCTATTCAAGCAAGCCTCCAGTTCAGGTGATTTGCAGGTAACAAAGGAGAGTATTGCATGGTATGTGATAGAACCAGTCAGAATATACACAAAGTTGGAAACCTTGGCCAACCAGATCAAGGCCAAGAAAGGTACTATAATTCCATATACTCTCGAGTTCCTCTGCAGACACGGTGAAGAAAATCCACAACTAACCCTGATAGTTTCTTATTACAAGCTATGGAAAACCTACCTCAAAGGGCAGTGAAACATAGAAGCCCCATAATTGTCAATCACTAGATTGTTAACATAGAGTCAGCTTGTTTTTTTTTTTTTTTGTATAACATGATAGAGTATAGTAGCAAAGATTAGGAAGTCGAAAATTCATAGGTAGCTCAAAGGTCATGAGGAAGCCCAAGAGTCACCCTCTATTTTATAAATACACCCTCATGGCATTTTGCAATGGAGCTTTTGGCTTTGGGTCGTTTTTGGAGATACATTGTTTTTTGAGAACTTGTGCTCTTTTTATGAATGCAAGGAGTAATAGTTTATTTTCACTATTGGATCCGATGAAAGATTCTTGTATGGTGGTGTTATGAATATCTTCATCTTAATGAAATGAAAGCTTCTTTGAGCTGTGGTGCACTCTCCTCTCATGTATTTTCTAGTGTTATACGTTTTCTTGCAACATATGGATTGTATATGATATGATAACCTCATGCTACGTTGATAAATTGTTTTATTGATATCGAAATTATATTATTTTGTATTTTGCACTTATTTATGATTGAATTACTTAGCAGTCACGAACTCTTTCTCGGTTTTTAGGTTTATTATTGCTATGTGTGTGATATTATTAAAGGTTTTTATAAAAATTCTTTTCTTAAGATTCATGTTGTAAATTTGTTCTTGCTATTCATGGTATCCGTTCTACTAAGGCACTCATAAATTACTTGATTGTGTTTATTAAAGCTTGTACATTCCTTCACTCAATAGGTCCCCTCTTTGTTTGAAGCATGCTTCAACCAGCAAGATGGAAACCATGCCTACATATCGGATGGGATCCCTATACCAAATGGTGTAGGGTCTAATTGGGATTTTGCATCGAGGAGATCCCCTAACCGTTGTCGGTAAATTCTAGCCTGTAAACACTTCCCTAGTTCTTTTTCTTCCTTCCCTGGATGGTTATACTTGAATGGATGAATCCACTTTGTCTCCTCTCTTCTTCTCCATTTGTGGTTTCTCCACAACTTCCTGATGTTCCTCCTTTGGAAATAAAATATCCTCTTCTATTGGGATCTAAAGCTCCCTCTCTAGAGATCACTGCGTCGCTTTCTCCTCATCAAAATTTACATCGCTTCACACAATTGTCATTCCAAAAGAAGGTAAGTACATTCGGTAATTGTGTGGAGTTTCGGTGTAACTTACAAAAACTACCAACTTTGTTGTCAGCTCAACTTTATTCTTTCAATATTTGGAGACATGGCAGTAAACAGAGGCTCCAAAAATTCTAAAATGAGACACATCCGGCTTTCTCCCCGAGAAAGCCTCCTCCACCGTAATCATACTAAGAATATGATGAGGACTCCTATTATGCAAGTAGACGGTTTTGTTACATGCCTCTACCCATAAATGCAGTGGTGGGCTTTGGTCATTTAGCATAGCTCTTGCAGCTCCCACAATGCTCCAGTTATTCCTCTCAGCTACCCCATTCTATTGTGGGTTGTGGGGAGCTACCAGTTCTCTTCGAATTCCTTATTTGGCACAAAATTCCTTGAATTCATTCTAGACATACTCACCTATATTGTCACTCTTGACATCCTTCACCTTCTTGTTGGTCTCTTTCTCAACTAGTGCCTTGAATTCTACAATATTTTAGATTGTCTCATCCTTCTTTTGCATGAAGAAGAATCAGGAATTCCTTGATAAATCATCAATAAAAATAACAAAGTACTTATGTATGGCAGTGGAGGTTGTTGAGAAGGGTCTACAAACATTAGAGTGGACTCTTTCCAAGACTGCATGTTCTTTGTTGTATCGATCATGGAATGTGTATTTTACATACTTCCCCAAGTTACAACCTTTGTAGAAATCTTGATTCTCAAGTTCTCCTTCAAGGAGGCTGGTGGTTATTTGTTACATAATATTTAAGGCCACATGATGCAAATGGCCCAATTTCATGTGTCATAGCTCACCGACATCGTGACAATGAAATTTATTTACCTTATTGCTTAATTTACCACGATTTTCCACATCAAGTTCATATAGGTTCTTCACACGAACATCGATCTGCTTCACCTGCCTAGTAGCTATGTGTCTCAGAAAGGCTTTCCCTTTACTGAAGATCACATCATATCCATGGTCTTCCAAAATTGTTATAAGGATGAGGTTATTATTCAGGCCTAACATAAACATGAAATATTTTAGGTGAAGAGGGGATCCTGACTCCCTCTTAAAGGTTACTATATGAATCCCGATAGCATTGTACCTTCAATCATTCCCAAGCTCAATATGCATCTGGAGACATTTCTCCTCCAAGTCACTGAAAAAATCTCTACACCCTGTCATGTGGAATGAGGTACCTAGGTCCAAGTAACACACACTCCCCATCACAATGTTCTCCATGTATGCGATAAGGGTGAATTCTAGCTCAAAATATGAGGCCAATACTTCACCTTCTACTCCTTATCAGTTCTTCTTGCTAGAATTTTTGTGTGGACACTTTGTAGCATAGTACTCGAATTCGTGAAAATTGAAACATTTTATTTTGGATAATTATTTCTTCCTGCCCCCTTGGCTAGATTCTGGTTTGGTTTCAAACTTCTTCCCTTTTACCTTATTTCCCTTTCCAACCAATGCAAAATTTTCTTCATCCTCTCCCTTGGATGAACTTCCATCTTTAGTATTTCGCCTGATCTCTTCTTGTACCAAATCAGACCATAAGCGTTCCAAATTCGGTAATTTCTCCCTCCCATTCATAGAGTCCTAGTAGCTATGCCATCTTTTGGGAAGGCCTAGAAGAGCTAGGCTCACCATGTCATCTTCTACAACATTCACACCAAGCCCTCTGTTGGGTATGTGTTATATTCTTTCCGCTGGGTAGTCTGCGTCCATGGTTTTGTGCATGGTTTTGCACATGGTTTTGGGGTTCGATGGTTTTCGGCCCCTGGTATTTTTGTAGATCCGGTCAAGGGAACTACGGTTATGTTCTAATCCAGGGTTAATGGATTGGGGTTTATGTATGCTCCGGCATGTATATATATGTGTTGTAACACTAAAAGGAATATAATGAAAAATCAAGCCGGTCGTCCCGATTTGGGATCCAGGGGAAAATCTCTGTGTTTATCTGTTTTATGTTTTATGCACTCGCTATTGTTTATCTTCTGTTATAAGATTCGTGTGTAGATAATTTCTGTTCAGGGTTAAAACCTACATTTGGTATCGGAGCTGTTTCGGCTTCAAGGGGACGCCTTTGTTGTTGAGGGTTTTTTTCTCGGGCCTGTGGTAGACCCTGTGCAGTGGGAGATCTGCGGGATCGATTCTTGCGGTGAAAGAATATGGCGAGCGGTGGAAAGATAGAGATCGAGAAATTTAATGGTCAGAGTTTTGAGTTGTGGAAGCTCAAGATAGAGGATCTGCTGGTGGATAAAGATCAGTGGATCGCGGTAGATCCAGGTACTAAACCAACGACAATGTCAGATGAAGACTGGAAGAAACTGGATCGGAAGGCTAAGAGCACAATACGTTTGTGTGTCTCAGATTCAGTATTGTTGAATGTATCTGGGGAAGCTACGACGAAGAATTTGTGGGAAAAACTTGGGACTTTGTACCAATCTAAGTCTCTGGTGAATAAGTTGTTCCTGCGGAAAAAGCTGTATAACCCGAGGATGAAGGATGGAGACTCGGTGACAGAGCATCTGAACGCCTTCAATACTATGGTAAGTCAGCTGTCATCTGTTGATATTAAAATCTCAGATGAAGATAAGTGCATCAGTTTGTTGTGTTCTCTACCAGACTCGTGGGACAGTCTGGTTATTGCAATAGGTAGCAATACAACTACCTTGAACTTTGATGACATTGTCTTAGCCTTGCTGTCGGAGGAAATGAGACGGAGAAATATGGAGGGTCAGAATGGAGATGCCTTATCCGTACGAGGAAGGTCACAGAACAGAAACAAGAATAAGGTTTCGAGTGGGAGATCCAAATCTAGAGGGAGATCTAAATCTCCTGGAAAGTTTGTAAAGGTGTGCTGGAAATGCGGAAAGGAAGGGCACTACAAAAAGGACTGCAGATCTAAAGCTCCCGAGAAAGGAAAGGGATCTGATGATGCTCCTTCTACAGAGGCAAAAACCACCTCGGATGAAGGTGGGGATGTGTATTTGGCTTCTTCTTCAAATACACATGTAGATCATGAGTCATGGTTGATTGATTCAGGTGCATCCTTTCACTTCACTCCCCATAGGGAGTGGTTCTGCGAGTATGAGAAATATGATGGTGGTGATGTCTTCCTAGGGGATGATAGGAAGGCCAGAATCGTCGGATGTGGAAAGGTCAAGCTGAAGCTGCAAGGTGGAAGGATTAGAACACTTCTTCATGTTCTGCATATTCCTGCATTGGCCAGAAATATTGTTTCTGTAAGCAAGATGGATGATGCAGGTGTAAAAACAATGTTCGAGAAAGATGCCCGCAAGATGGTTCGGGGAGCACTGGTATTAATGCAGGGAGTTCGGATTGGAACTCTGTACAAGCTACAAGGTAGCACTGTTATTGATGGGTGTAACAATTCTATGGTTCCTGAAAGAGGAGCTGAAAGCCTAGCTGTCTCTGGAGAAAAGACCATGCTATGGCATCAAAGGCTTGGACATATTGGAGAGAAGGGCCTTCAGATACTGCATAGAAATGGTATGGTAGAAGGTATGTCTAATTGCTCTCTGGATTTCGATTTCTGTGAACATTGTGTATATGGAAAGCAGAATCGGGTGAGTTTTCCTTCTGGTGCTAAGAGGGCAAACAAGATATTAGAACTTGTGCACAGTGATGTGTTTGGGCCTGTGTCAGTTCCATCACTGGGAAAGTCTGTGTACGATGTTTCATTCATAGATGACTTCTCAAGGAATACATGTATATATTTCTTGAGGAAGAAATCTGAAGTCTTTGACAAATTTAAAGAATTTAAGGCTCTGGTGGAAAACCAGACAGAGAAGAAGATAAAAGTGTTGAGGACAGATAATGGTGGGGAGTTCTGCAAGAAGGAATTTGAAGAGTTCTGTAAGAAGTGTGGTATAACACGGCAGAAGACTACTCCATACACACCTCAGCAAAATGGAGTTGCAGAAAGAATGAACAGAACACCGATGGAAAAGGCAAGAAGCATGCTCAGTGGTACTGGGTTAGGACAAGAATTCTGGGCAGAGGCAGTGGAGACTGCATGTTACTTAGTTAACAGATCACCTTCATCAACGTTGGAGGATAAGACTCCACATGAGGTATGGACCGGTAAGAAACCCTCTATTTCACATCTAAGGGTATTTGGATGTGATGCATATGTACACGTTCCAAAGGAGAAAAGGACCAAGTTGGATAATAAATCTGAAAGGTGCATCTTTATTGGGTATAAGGATGGTTTAAAAGGTTACAAGCTTTGGAACCTGGAAACAAGGAAGGTTGTGTACAGCCGAGATGTGGTGTTTAGAGAGGTGAAAGATGTTGTTAAACATGAAATCATACCAAAGGAACCTGAGAAGATAGAGTTTGAGCTAAAGGAGGATGAATCAGACTCTACAGCAGAAGAAGATTCAGAAGATGAAGAGCCACAAACTCCATCTTTGAGAAGATCAGTTCGGGAAAGAAGGCAACCAGAAAGGTATAGTCCATCTGCTTTCTGTTCAGGTTTTGCCTTAACTATAACTGATGATGAACCCATAACTGTCAGGGAGGCAGTAGATTCAGAGGATGGAAAACTCTGGAAGGAGGCCATGGTTGATGAAATGGCATCCTTGCACAAAAACGATGCATGGGATCCGGTGGAGTTGCCGGCTGGAAGGAAGCCCATTGGGAGCAAATGGGTGTTTAAGAAGAAGATGAATGTAGAAGGCAAGGTGGAGAAATACAAAGCTCGGTTGGTAGCAAAAGGTTATTCCCAAGTGCTAGGAATTGATTTTGGTGATATTTTTTCTCCTGTTGCCAAAGTTACTTCTATTAGATTACTTTTATCTGTTGCTGCTGCATTTGATTTTGAGATAGAACAGATGGATGTGAAGACAAAATTTCTTCATGGGGATCTAGAAGAGGAGATCTACATGAAGCAACCCGAAGGCTTTATGGTGAAGGGTAAGAAACAACTGGTATGCAGGTTGAAGAAGTCTTTGTATGGGTTAAAACAGTCACCAAGGATGTGGTATCAGAAATTTGATACCTATATACGGGGACTTGGCTTCACCAGAAGCAAGGAGGATCACTGTGTTTATTTTAAATTAATTGGTGACCGTGTTATTTATTCGGTCTTGTATGTGGATGATATGTTGTTGATTGGAAATGACAAAGAAATTATCCAAGATTTGAAGACCCAACTGTTCTCCAAATTCGACATGAAGGATCTGGGTGCCGCAAACTATATTTTGGGCATGGAAATTAAGAGAGATCGGGCAAAGAGGAAGCTCTGGTTAAACCAGAGGAAGTATGTCGAGACTATATTGCAGAGGTTCAATATGCAGGATAGTAAACCGGTGAAGGTTCCTATTCCTGTAGGTGTAAAGCTGTCAGCTGAACAGTGTCCCAAGACACAAGAAGAAGAGGAGTATATGTCCCGTGTTCCATATGCAAGTGCAGTGGGTAGCCTGATGTATGCAATGGTCTGTAATAGACCAGACATTGCACATGCAGTGGGAGTATTGAGCAGGTTTATGTCAAACCCAGGGAAGGAGCATTGGACAATAGTGAAGCGGGTTTTCTGATATTTACGTGGCACTAGCGATTATGGCTTGTGCTACCAGGGAAGACCAGGATTGGAAAGAATGTTGGACATTCGTGGTTTTGTTGATGCAGACTGGGCTGGAGATCTGGACCAAAGAAGATCTACAAGTGGGTATGTGTTTAGCCTATTTGGAGGCGCAATCAATTGGATGAGTAAAAGACAGTCTGTAGTGGCTCTTTCAACTACAGAGGCAGAATACATAGCAGCCACTCATGCAAGCAAGGAAGCAGTTTGGTTGCAGAGATTGTGTTCAAGTATGGGGTTGGTACAGCAAGCTATAAGGACAGACTGTGATAACCAAAGCGCAATTTTCTTGGCTAAGAACCCTGCTTATCATTCAAAGACAAAGCACATTGATGTTCAATATCACTTTGTTAGAGATATGGTTGAGGCTAAAAGGGTGTTGCTGGTAAAGGTGGACACTTTGAAGAATTTTGCAGATGCATTGACAAAGTCTGTGAGCACTCAGAAGTTCTCTTGGTGTAGAGAAACAATGGGTGTTGAAGAATTGGGCCAATGACTAAGCCCTCCTGTGGCCCCCCATGGAAAGAAAACAACAAGTGGGAGAATGTTGGGTATGTGTTATATTCTTTCCACGACTAAGCACGCGCGGGGGGGCAATAGCCCCCCCTATCAGGGTCTGGGGCAGCGCCCCGGCGAAAATTTTGGTTCCTTAATTTCCACTGGGTAGTCTGCGCCCATGGTTTTGTGCATGGTTTTGCACATGGTTTTGGGGTTCGATGGTTTTCGGCCCCTGGTATTTTTGTAGATCCGGTCATGGGAACTACGGTTATGTTCTAATCCAGGGTTAATGGATTGGGGTTTATGTATGCTCCGACATGTATATATATGTGTTGTAACACTAAAAGGAATATAATGAAAAATCAAGCTGGTCGTCCCGATTTTGGATCCAGGGGAAAATCTCTGTGTTTATCTGTTTTATGTTTTATGCTCTCGCTATTGTTTATTTTCTGTTATAAGATTCGTGTGTAGATAATTTCTGTTCAGGGTTAAAACCTACACCCTCCAAGCTTGTCCCAAACTCGAGTAAATATGGTGAGATACTGTGAAATAGTATCATTCTTTTGCATCTTGATATTTCAAAGTTTGTCTTTGTGGGCCAGCTTTCTATGGTCATTGTTATTCTCGAATAGCTCTGTTAGTGCCTTCCACATTGCGAAAGGAGTTTCTTTCCCATGGAGGTTTGAGAAGATTTGATCTCGCACTCCCTCCAATATTATTCTCCTTGCCTTGGCTACATCTTTCTTCCATTGAGCTAGGTTTTAAGCATCAGTTGATCCTAGTTTTGGAGTTTTTGTCTTAACATATTCCAAAAATCCATTTTCATTAAGCACTGCCTCCATGCGATCCTTCCGTGCAATGAAATTTGAGTTGCATTCCAAGGCATAATCTAATCTGAGTCCGTTGAAGGTCATTCTCCCAACTCTGAAGAGATCCTGCTACACTGAAGATGCAAATTCGAACCTCCTAAGGAAAAAAATTGAAATTCCTGTTCTGATGTGAATCCTTCTTTGATACTGATCTGAAATCCTAATAGAAATTGATATTGGTTTATTAACTTTTTAAAAGTGTTTACATGTATTCAAAATCACCATTAAAAAGAGCTCAATTTAAATGACATAGGAAACTTGAAAGGAAATTGCAGCAAATAAACATTAACAACAAACCACATAAGATACAAAGACACCAGCACGTTCATAACGAAGTTCGGCTATATTCAAGCGTACGTATCTGGGCCTGGTCTCCAGTGGAGAGGCCTCTTTATTAAAAATGCTTAGAGTTCATGTACATAAAAATATAAGCTCCATCTCATTAAAATAATGCCACAAGTGTGTTTAGAAGGCCTCAAAACCCCTATTTCGACTCTTTCCGCACTCAAAACGGTCTTTGAATGGCCTTAATAAGCCAAAAACACTATCTGTTGCACTCAAAAGTACTTGGCATTGTAAAATATTAAACAAATGAACCTTTGGCTCAATGGTTGAGTGCCCAAGTTATAAAGGCAGAGGTCGAGTGTTTGATCCTCAACAAGCGCGTTTTTTTGTGATATGTCGGAGTTGAAATTACATATTTGGCATATATTGATTTTTAAAAGGATATGGTTTATCACCATATCGTAACCACATACAACGTATATGTTAATATTTATGGCCTTAGGCCTTAACCATAGCGTATAGGTGTATGATATGTTGGCGAATAGATATATATGTCGCGGGATAAGGCGGAGCCTCCAGATATGGAGGACTCCCGCCATATCCCTTCCCCCATATGCATCGACAATAACCTTCAAATAGCACATATTCGCCATACATAACAAGTGACTCCCATGGCGTAGTGGTAAAACACAACATTTTTGCCCGACAAGTCCAAGGTTCAACCCCTGCTAAGTGCACTCCATAAATTTTGTTCGACACCACAGGGCCACGTGTTGCCCTCTGATTGGGTCGTATGGTGCTAATCCATTGGGCCACATTCTAGCAACCATACAGTGACACTTTTCAAACTCTAGAAGCACCACGTGGGACCTATAAATGTGAGATTGGAACCCTAAATGCTGGAACCATGAGTTGACCATTGACTGTTTGAACCCTGAACATTTACCATTGACTGTTTGAACCCTAAACGTTGACTTTGAATTGTTGACCTTTGAATTTTTTTCCCTCCTTGGACCAGAAATTTGATTGGTTGTAACTTCGTCATATGATATCCTTTTTCGCCCATTCAAGTTGCATTGGATTTAGAATGAAGAAATATACGCAATGGAGATGGTTAGAAAATCATCTGACAACTTTGATTTTCGAGCATTTTCTGAAACTTTGAGCATCTTTTGGATCCTCTGGATCACACCTTGATCATTTCGAATCATTCCTCCCCACTAAGACCTTTTGGACTACCAAAAGGTTGTCTACATTGTTTTAAGGTGAAGACAATGTCTCTCCACCTACCTAGTATCTTTGGGCCAACCTGTTCTGAATTTGTACATGTTACTCATCCACACAATCATCAGTACAACATAAAAATTGCAAAGCACATTATTCCATTTTCAATCCATATCTACACACATGTATGTTGTTATCATCCACATACTACTGAATATAAACAAGTTGAATAACAACATTGAATATAATGACATAAATGAAATTGTACCATGTTGATCTAGTGGATTAGTAAAGTGCTCAAAATTCAAAGTGTTCGGAAGTGCTAGAGACCAACGCCAAAACAAATATCTTGTTGCCTTGAATTCAATGCAATTCGAATAACTCAAAACCGATATTGTATGCTCCCGATATTGCATTTTGATCGTTTTGTTAAACAACTAAAATTTTTAAAGTTGGGTTGCAAGTACACCCAATCAACAGTATGTATGCTGACTAGGTAGGTGACTAGGCAGTTGATTGAATTTTTATTGGCCAATGGATGTTTGAAAAGTACCCTCCAGTGATTTGTTCGAGGATGGTGCAATTCCATTAGTTGTGGGTTTGTTGAGTTGGTCCAATGGGGGAGAGCCACATGGGCCAATGGCTAGCTGCCACGTGGCCTCCTGACATCATGGTAAAATTTTAATATCAGCCGAACATACCTCCTAGCAGGATTCGGATGCGAGGCCTACTGAATCACATCATGGTGCTCCACCGCTCCGCCACATGTGTTTCTTATTATGTATAGGAGGTGATCCCTATTTAAACTTTAATGGTTGGCATGTTGGGGGTCAGGGTCAAGGTTAACCCCTGGCCCTTGGTCCACCCAATGCCACGAGACCGCAGCTGGGTAGCCAGGGGCACAAGGTTAACCTCGGCCTCAAACCATAGAACAACAAACAAACCAAAATTTTAAACGAAGTCAATGGAACCAACGGAACCATCGGTCATTACCATAATTGGATCGATGGTTAGAGTTATGGCATGGTGTGAGGTTCAACTCTCATCAGTTATATAACCACACCAAATTGCAACCATAGTTTGTGCTCGGGGTTGGAGTCACAATTGGCACACATTCAACCTAACTCCGGTTACAAACCTTACCACAGTTCAAAGCAATGGTTAAAGGATTGGGCTGGGAATTCAAACCCGACTCGGGGTAAATGTAACACAACCATAGTTCGAGGGCATAGTTAAAATAGTTGGTGGGATTTTTGAATGTCTGAGATCTATGGTGGAGTTACTGCCATGTGGCCGGATCATGGGGTCACCGCATTTTTTAACCAATCTAAAAATTTCACCCGAACCGGCACGAATCTCATCGGTGCAAGGAAAATTTGTCGCTCCATGACGCCGAAAATTGCAGAATTTGTAGAATGGATAGTAGGTGGGTGCAAATTGTAGGATAGTTAGCTGCGAAATTTTTTTATAGCATAATTGAGTAAATTTTTTAAATTTGAGTGCAAAAAGAGCCCGATTAAGGGTTTTTTACTATTCTGGAGCTATTAGAGATGGTATTTTGGCATTCTGAGCCCTCAAAATCATTGAAAACACATTTTTTGAGCACATAATGGAACAAGCCTAACATTGGAAGCTGGACCAGGAGATTTAGCCCAAGAGTGGTGAAATCCTTCATCATTTTTTTGTCTTGTGTTTGTGTTATGGTATTATTGTCATTTTTTATTACTGCAACTTGTCTAATTGCATTATATATATATATATATATATATATATATATATATATATATATATATATATATATATATATAAAATAATAAATAAATAAATAAAAATCACTTGCAAACTTTCAACAAAAACTTCAAGTTTTCTAATACAATATTATGTTAGTATCAGAGCTTTAGTTCTTTGGTTGTATTGAGGGTTTAATTTTGTTGCAAGTGTTTTTTGATGCTTACAAGGTTGAAGCTCAAAAGAAGAGAAGGAAAACTTGTGGGAGAAAGTTCTCAAGCTAGTTCAAGGAGAGCACATTTGCCACAATCTCCACCACAAGTTTCACCAAAGGCCTCACCCTTCATGGCACATGAAGGAGAGGCTGACAATATTACTAAGGATGAGAAGGATTTCAAGAAAACATTCTTTGACATGACTGAGAGGGTGAAAGTTATCTATGAGGAAAGTAACACAAGGTTGCAAGGTGAGAGCTCAAATCCTCCAAAGGGAAATGGAGGAAATGGAGACAAGCCTCAAAGAGGGAATGGAGGAAATGGTGATAAACCACCCCTACCTCCACCTTTTTCCTCACCTTCATCTTCACTATCATCAGCTTCTACACCAACCCCTTCACAAACACCTCCACATTCTCCAAAGGGACATGATAAAACTCCATTTTTAAAACTTGACATAAAGTTTGAATTGCCTATGTATAATGGAGAGGTAAATCTTAAGAAATTAGATAATTGGGTTCATCAACTTGAAGTGTATTGCAGGATACAAAGGATCAAAGATGATGAGACCAAGATTCAACTTGCTTCATTAAGGTTGGAAAGTGCGGCACTCTTTTGGTGGGAAGCCAAAACTCAAGAGGACATGAAGAAATATGGTAAGGTTTTATCCTCTTGGAATGATTTTGTTGCTGCCTTAAGAAGACAGTTTTATCCTTTAGCATACATGCATAAAGCTATAATGGATTGGAAAAACTTTAGGCAATTAAAGGGTCTAAGTGTGCAAAGTTATAGCCAAGTGTTTAGAAGGAGAGCATTGATTTTGGGTGTAGATTTATCCTCTCAAGAAACTTTACTCAAAAACATTGGGGGTTTACATAGCTACTTGAGACACACTATTCTCATGTTTAACCCTACAAATTTAGATGAGGTTTTTGTGCAGGAAACACATCTAGAAGAAAGAGGGAGGAATGTTTATGAAGAAACTAGCTGTGAGAAATCATTTGAGTTTAGAGACAAGGGAAAGGGGAATTTCAAAGGAAAATGGAAGAAGAATGCTTCCATCAAGAAGGAAAGAGAAAAACTCACATGTAAACATTGTTCCAAAGAAGGCCATGATGAATACCATTGTTGGAAACTTCATCCTGAGATGAGACCCAAAATTTTTAACAACAAGGAGAAAGAAAATGATGCAACAAATATCACAACCATGGGATTGAAAGGTATGGACACTATTTCAAGTAATAGTTCTTCAAACAGCCTTAATTAACCTCAATATGAAAAAACAAGAATAGAGCTTTTCCACATTAGAGTTATTTCAAAACATACGAAGATATATACTTCGTTTGATAGTGGATCACAAGAAAACCTTATTTCATAAGACATTGTCAAGAAATTGAATTTGGAAACCATTCCTCATCCTAAACCTTATCCTTTAGGTTGGGTATGTGATAATGCAAAATTGCAAGTGACAAGAAAATGCATAATTAGATTTTCCATCACTACAAATTTCATTGATGAGGTAGAAAATGATGTAGTCTCACTTGACATATGTGGTATTGTTTCGAGAAGCCCATTTCTATATGATACGAGAGCCATTTTTCATCTCCATGAGAAAAAAAATCATTTTTTTAAAAATGGGATTGAGTATATTGTTAGAGAACATAGCAATAAATTGAGTTTTTCTCTTGTAAATGTTGGGAAAATGAAGAGGCTTGTTAATGTTAGTCAAAATTTTGCATTGTTAATGATCAAACACAAAGATGTTGAGGAACCTAAAGCCTTTCAAGGATATGAATTAAGTTTGAAATATGATTTTATTAAGGTTGCTAATCCATGTGATAATATGTTTCAGGATTCTAACATGTTGCCTCCTAAAAGAGGAAAACAACATGAAGTTTATTTGCAGCAGGATGCATCATTGTTGAACATTGGTATGAACAATATATCAATGTTAAAGAATGCAAGGATACAAAATCAGATGAAAAATCTATTTGAAAAAGAGGATATTGGTCTTAATACATCTTCTTTCGGGTTTCATAATGTTTTTTCTTTGAAGAAGGATGGTGCATGGTGATGGCGATCACGTTTGGTAAAGTGTCAAGCCAAGTGCAACACTAGACATAAAAAGCATCGTTATGACTACAATTTTCAAAGTGAAGTGAACTTAAAATTTTGTAAGTCTCCTTTGATTGAATATCAAGGAGGGAATGTTCAAATTCCTTCAAGGGCAGTTTTCTTTTCTGAATATCTTGAAAAGTTTCAGCAAGATATCATCCTTGATATAAAAACAAGGACTTCTAAACAAGGGAAAGTGGAGTACCTTCATGAGAGGCTCAAAATGAAAAATACAAGAAAATTTAAATGGTTTGAGATTGGAAGGGTGAGGGAACTATACCCTCATATGTTTTTTGATTGAAAAAGGAGCTTTTGGAGGTCTAAAAGCTTCCAGTGGGGAGGAATGATCCAATGGATCAGTAAAGTGATCAAAATTCAAAGTCTTTGAAAGTGCTCAAAACCAACGCCAAAACGAAAATCTCGTCTCCTTGAATCCAACGCAATTTGAATCTCTCTAAACCAATACCGTATTCTCCTGATATCACGTTCTGATCGTTTTGTTAAACAACTAAATTTTTTAAAGTTAGGTTACAAGTACGCCTAGTCAGCAACCCGTACGTTGACTGGGCAGGTGACTGGGAAATTTATTGTATTTTTTTTGGTCAATAGATGTTTGACAAGTGTCCCCCGGTGATTGGTTCATGGTTGGTTCAATTCAATTGGTTTTGGGTTCGTTGAGTTGGTCCAATGAGGGAGAGCCACATGGGCCAATGGCTGGCTACCACGTGGCCTCATGACGTCATGTTAAAATTTTGGTATCAAGCAAACATACCTCCTGGCGGGATTTGAATGCGAGACCTACCAATTGGAAGCACTGTGCTCCACCACTTTACCACAAGTTTTGCTTATTATGTAGAGTGGGCGACCCCTATTTAAACTTTAATGGTCGACATGTTGGGGGTCGGGGTCAAGGTTAACCCTTGACCCCCGGTCCACCCAATGCCACGAGACCGTAGCTCGGCAGCGAGGGGCGCGAGGTTAACCCCAACCCCAAACCACGAAACAACAAACAAACCATAGTTTTAAATGGAATCAATGGAACCGGTGGAACCATCGTTCATTACCATAGTTGCCTCGGTGGTTAGAGTTATTGTATGGCGGGAAGTTCAACTCCCGAAAGTTATATAACCACACCACAGTGCAACCATAGTCTGAGCTTGGCGTTGGAGTCACAATTGGCACGCAGTAAACCTAACCATGGTTACAAACCTTACCACAGTTTGAAGCAATGTTAAAATGTTTGGGAGGGGAATTCAAACCCGACCCATGGTCAATGTAACACAACCATGGTTCGAGGGCGTAGTTAAAACAGTTGGAGGTATTTTTGAATGGTTTGAGATCTACGACGTGGCTCGATCATTGGTTCATCGCGTTTTTTAACCAATCAACATTTTTCACCATAACCAACACAAATCTCGCTGATGCGGGGCGAAATTGTTGCTCCATGATGGCAAAAATTCTGGAATTTGTAGAATGGATAGCAAGTGGGTGCAGATTGTAGGACAGTTAGCAAGGAAATTGTTCTAGAGCATAAATCAGTTAAATTTTGATGAATTTGAGTGCAGAAAGAGCCCAACTAAGGGTTTTTTACTTTTATAGAGCCTTTGGAGACAATATTTTTGCATTATTAGCCCTACAAATTGATGGAACACATTTTTTAGCACATAATGAAAAAGGCTCAACATTGGAAGCTGGACCAGGAGATGTCGCCCAGGAGGGGTGAAAAACTTCATCATTTTGTTTTCTTGTGTTTTTGTTATGGTATTATTGTCTATGTTTATTGCTTCAAAACTAAGTTCAAAACTTAATTTATGTTCTACGACAACTTGTCTAATTTCATAAAAAAAAAAAAATTTCACTTACAAAGTTTTAGCAAAACCTTCAAGTTTTCTAATACAGATTACTTGTTGACTCTTCATAACTGGAACACAACTCAACTTATCGTGCATTCATACTTGTTGTACAATTTCAGATTCCTTAAGAACATTTTTCTTATTTGTTTTATTTTTTTATGCTTTACCGTTGATGGTACAAAGATAGTTTTACTTGCATAAGTTGCCCTCTATAATTGTTCCATTGTTTGAAAAAATTGGTTTTCCTTTATAGGATGAGAATGCACAATATATTCAATTCCCCTTTTAGATAATTGATATTAATTTTGTTCCCTGTAGAAGGTTGCTTTCCGATCATATAAATATGGAATACCTAAGACCATTCCACATGCATATAGTGGTACTACATCACATGTTACCTTATCCACAAATTGAGATGTAATTGAAAATTGTAGCACACATTGCTTAGTTACTTACAACTTATAAATTTTAATCATCCAATTCAATGTATAAGGTTTATGATGCAGTTTAGTTTTTAATCCCAACCGCTTAACTATTTCCTCATAAATGAAGTTAACTTGAGATCCACTATCAATCAAAGTGTCGATCTTAGTATGCTTCATAATGACCCTTATGTGAAATAAATTGCATCTCTTCTTATTAGAAGAACTATAAAAATTAATACCAACATCGGATTAACCTTCAAAAACTACTACAATTTGAGCCTCGTCGCCTAATTATGAACCCAAATCTCTTGGTTCTATTGCTTTTGCAACTTTTTTCTTACCCTTCTTTCCTTTAGACCACTTTGGTCGCTTGTCAGGGTGTATTTTCCAGCAATGTTCTTCATCATGCCCTTCCTTCTTGCAATGCTTGCAAGAGAGCTTCTCCTCTTCCATCTTAATGGAAATTGTCCTCTTGGATTTTCCCTTACCTTTTCCCTCTTTTCTGGACATTGATTCCGATGATACACCAACTCTAGATTTTCCTACTTCAATGTAAGTTGCTTGAACAACCACTTCATCCAAGTTAGTAGGACTAAGCATGAATATTTTGTATTACGAATATATTCAAATAATTCTCCTATATATTTCATTAGATTTTCTTGTGTATGTAAGGGAATATCAAGCATGAATGTCATCCTGCAAAATTCATCTATGTATTCCTGCGCTGATTTTCCTTTCTTCACTTTAAGACGTTTCCATTCTATTAAGGCTTTCTCCTTATATCCCAATGGGTAGAATTTATTTCTAAGTGCAAAAACAAAATCATGCCATGATGGAAAAATCTTACCAATCCGTTGAGTCCCATGTTGTAACTTACTCTACTGCCAGATGATTTTTGTGCCTTCTATACGAAGCGAATCCAATCGAATCTTGACCACATCATCAGAAATTTATTGCACACTATAATACACCTCCATCTGTCTAATCCAGTTATAAAGTTTGTTAGCATTGATTTTTTTATCACAAAATTGGACCTGATAGGCTACTTGATCAGTCAAATTCATGTAACTATTTCAAACCTAATATTTTGACTGAGGCTTAGCCTCCTCAGCCTGAGAGGGCTCCTCAAGGGTTAATGATTTGGATAAAAATATAGATGGCTAATTCTAGGTAATAAACAGATAAATGATAGATGTAGATTGAGAATCACATCAGCATGTACACATTGGGCTTATGGAGTCAAAGCTATTCAGTAATCCAACAAATCTATTTAACATGGAAGTTGAGGCATATCATATTTTAAGTCAATAGATAAACACATATGGAACTGTAAAAACACAGTGATTTCATTTATATAGGAAGTCAGAGCATTTAAAGATGAATTATGAGCAATATAGATAAACACCACTGCAATAGGATAATAAAAGAGATGCAAATAGAATAGGAACACACTAAAACTCCTTCTAAATCTCAAGTTGGTTAAGCAGAAAATCTCTATATTAGCTGAAAACCAGTCAATTACAATAAGCACAGTTTTGCCAAAAATGTCCAACCCTTACTAATTCGACCTCTTGGCCTTTAATAGACCTCTTAAAACATGAAATGATCTACCTCTAGGCTAGATACATCAGATTTCTAACTACTGACACATTGCATAACCATAAGACATGGAATTTATTACAAAAAGACACCTAATCTACTTAACAGTCCTATTGCAAATAGGACTCAAACTCCTTATCATTATCTATAACAACCTTATCTAATTGAAATTACATCATTTTCCAAGTGTATCATCACATGGTCGAATTTGGATGATGGGCTTCAGCTCTTCATGACCACTTTGTTTGACCTCCACAAAAGCAGGAAATAATACCCTGTTTTTAGGCATAAAATCCTTTGCATTATTTGAACATTTTGATCATAAATTAAACTTAATTTCATGGTCCTTAGATGTTTGAGATTATCTTAACATGTCTCATCACTTATCCCTAGCCTCCAGTTGTCCAAAACCGCTTCCAAAACTGTTCAAAAGAGCTGTAATATACTGCGCTACGAAAACACAGCAGTTTCGTAGCGTCTTTGTAACACTGCCATTTTAAGTCTTAATTCTCCAAAAACTGAATTCTTTCCACTTGCATAATTTCACTTACCCTTTAATGCACCTCCCATATCAGTTATAGTTCTCGAATTACTCTTCAACCTTTCAAAAACTGACCAAAACGAGAAAGAAAAGCAGCTACAATAGTTTTGTAGCGCTTTTCTGCTTTTTTACACTGAATGCGCTACGAAATTGCTAAATATGCAGTTTTGTCAAAAAATTTCGAAAATGAAAACTATACCTATGCCAAAAACTTAAAATATATTTGTCTCCATCATTTAAAAATCATATCAACTGTAAAAACATAGTCATTCCAGAGTTCTTGAGATCCTTTCTTCATTTTCATTTGATTTAATTATTGGCTCTTCTATGACTGTAACTTTAATGCCTCCGCTCTTTAACTCATCATGAATCAACTTCAGCTGCTGCTCTAAGCCCTCCACTTGATCTTTAAGTCTTCTATTAGTAGCTCTCAAATGATTATTTATTACTCTGAAAAACTTGGCTTCCTTTATTGCTGGAACTGTCCACTTGAAAAATTGCTCAACACTACTTGGAGTTTCAGAAATAGAATCAGTTTGCCCTTCCCACAGTGCCTTCATCCTTTTAAACTGTGCTTTCTCGACACTGTGATTTCTAGCCCTCTTTCTCATGACAGCAATATCCTGGTTTTCCAACCTCAATTTTCCCTCAAGATGATGAAACTCTGTTTTTTCTGTCATTTCTTCTTTTCCCCTCTTTGTTCTGCTGATTGTGTGCTTCACTATAGGTGATGAAAGATCAACAAGTTCTTTAGGAGCTTTAGTTGTCTCAACAGATTTTTGAACTTGCTTTTTGCCTTCCTTCAGTTTCCTAGCCTGCCTAGTCATAGGCTTTCTTGCCTGAAATATGAAAGCTGCATCTTCCCCCTCAAACTCTAGCTTCTTTGCAGACTTGACCTTCTTCAATTTATGTTCATCTTCCCCAATGAACTTAGCTTGGACAATGGGTGTCTCTTCTATGTCAATGACATGAAGAATTTCCTCTAGATTCCCCTTTGTTACTGGGATTTCCTCTGTAGCAACTGTATTTACTTTTAATGCCACTGCTTGGCTTCTAGTTACTCTTTTGGTCTCCTTACTGACAGCCTGTTTCTGTTCTACATCTTTGACAACCTTTGACCTATGTTTTGCAGGTGGGAGAGTTGGAGTATCAAGTATTTGCACCTGCTTTAGCCCTTTTTCAATTTGTTTTCTTGGCTTCACTTTTGCAGTTGTTTTTGGGTTTGCAGCCACAGGTTGACTTGGTTCTGCTGCTGGTGCTGATGGAACTCCTTTAGATTAGGGTTTCTTGCAGGGGGTTAGGGTTTTCAACTCAAATCCATTTATAAACAAGAAAGATGACCAATCTCTACCTATCTTCTGAAGCTCATCTAAAATCAATAACTTCAATAAACCATGATGAAATAAGGATGTTTCACTCCCTTCAGATTTTTCTTGCACCTTATCAGCCATCTTTGCAAGACTCCTATGCAGATAAAAAGGAAAATCAAGTGAAATATTACCAGTGAAGTGCAGAAGCAACTTGAAATGATATGAGTAAACCTTGTGATATCTACCTTCACATGTAAAATACTTCTGAATGTTGAGCAGCATATTTGAATAAGTGTCTTTAATGCAGCCTCTAGGGATAGCATTGTTAAGGTCCATGTCTGTGTACTCAGGCTTCATGAACTCTTTGCATTGCTCCATATCAAATTTGAAACTTTTGAACCAGGTTTCTTGTCCTCTTGGTATCTTTGTAAAAGCAGCAATGACCTCTGGTGTAATAGACACACTTAGCATCCCGACCTTTGTGGTTGTTCCATTGAAGTTCATGGAAAATTCCTTGGATACCTGCGTGTGATAGCCCTGCAACTTTTCACAAGACCGAAGGCAACCTACTCTTATGAATGCTTCCATCGCTGCTGGGTCTTCAATTATTGCCTTCATGTCTTCAGCTTCATGCCTCAAGCAGTGTCCTCCTATGTGAATTTTCTTTTCCTCTGCCATGTTATTGAACAAATCTTTCAGCCTTGCTTGAATAATTGTAACAACAGCCTCGCTTAAAAAAGTATCAGCCTCGCTTGATATGGGTGTAGTAACCCTTTGTATGAATCGGTCATAGGTTTAGTTTGAAACTCAGAGCTCAAACATTTCAAATGGAGGCAGAAGGAAACGAGAATGACCAATTAGGAAAGATTTTGAAATTTAAAATGTCATCTCATAACTAAATGATGCCTCATTCATAACCTATAATGACAATGATGACTGCAAACGTGGGTGTGTACATTGAATTTCATCATTACATGACTCGACATGCCACTAACCTACCCTATCCCAACGATTTTTGACATCTACCAACTCAACTGAAAAGATAGTTATAAATTTTCGCTTTCGTAGCGCCTGCAGTGCAATTTTTCATGTTTGCGCTACGAAACTATCAGCGTTTTCATAGCACAAAACAAATATTTTCAACAGGTGGCGCTACGAAAACATGGTTTTTTGGCTAATTGAACAATTTTGACCTGAAAATTTAGGAAATAACCCACAAATGAAAATGATGAATATTTGACATGAAAATACTTTAAAGAAGACTTTATTTGAACCTAAGGATGAGCTTTAAACTATAAAAATCTAAAACCTACCCTTGATCAAACCTAAATTGACTCCAATAACCCAAATTTGACCCATGAAATTTTGTAACCTTGTCACAATGATGTGCTAAAATTTTTGGGTGATAACATATTTCACCGTTATACATGGGTAATTCGAATTTCACGTCCAATTTAAGAAAATGTTTTGGAGAAGATGGTTCAGGTTGACCACCAAAAAGAGAAGAGAAAGGATATTTTTTATCATCACCAATTTCTGTCTTTCTACCTGAATCAGATGGTCCTTCATCTTCGGGATTTTCAAAATGTGATTCCTTGGCTTTCTCATCTTTGGGTGTATCTTCCTCTTTCACATTTTTTAACTCATGGCACATCTCCTCAACCATGGATCGCAAGATCATGAAAGCATCCACAAATCCTGTATCAGATTTGAAAGGATGATCACGTCTTCCTTCTTCAACAATCTCTTATCCTTGAGTTGTCCTTCTTCTCGAGAAAACTTCCGGATATCCCTCAACAAGTTCTCCTTCACCACACCATGATTTTCTTGTGGTGATCATGCATACTTAAACCAAAATATCAATAACCGCTCTAATAACAATTGATCTAAAATCCCGATCGAAATTAATACTAGTTTATTAAATTTTTAAATTAACATAGGAAACTTGAAAGGAAATTGTAGAAAATAAACATTAACAACAAACCACACAAGAGAAAAATACACCAGCATGTTGATAACGTAGTTTGGCTTTCTTTGAGCCTACGTCTCCGGGTCCGATCTTTAGTGGGGAGGCCTCTTAATTAAAAATGCTCAGAATGCATGTACATCAATATATAATCTCCATATCATCAAAATAATGCATACAATGCGTTCAAAAGGCCTCAAAACCCCTATTTCGACTCTTTCCACGCTCAAAATGGTCTCTAAATGACCTCAATAAGCCAAAAACACACTTTGTTGCACACAAAAGGACTTGGGACCGTAAAATATTCAAAAAATGAACTTGTGGCTCAATGTTTGAGTGCCTAGTTTATAAAGGCGGAGTTTGGGTGTTCGATCCTCAATGAGCTTGATTTTTTGTGATATGTCAAAGGTGATATTACATATTTGGCATATATTAAAAAAGGATATGGTTTATCACCATATTGTAACCACATAGAACGTATACATTAATATTTATGGCCTTAGGCATTAACCATAGCACGGAGGTGTATGATATGTTGGCGGATAGATATGTATGTTAGGGGATATGGTGGAGCCACCAGATATGGCAAGCTCCCACCATATCCCTTCCCCCATATATTTTGGCAAATAACCTTCAAATAGCACATCTCCGCTATACATAACAAGTGACTCCCATGGCGTAGTGGTAAAACATGAGAATTGTGCTTGGCATTTCTCAGGTTCGACGCTCTCCAAGCACACTCCATAAATTTTGTTCGACACCACAGGGCCACATGACCTCCTTGGATTGGGCCACATGTCACCATTTGATTGGGTCGTGTGGTTCCAATCCATTGGTCCACATTCCACCAACCATACAGTGATACTTGTTGAGCTCTGGAAGCACCATGTGTTGGCTAAAACCATGAGCCTAGAAACCCGACCGTCAGAACCATGAGTTGACCGTTGACTTTAGGAACCCTAAGAGTTGACTTCAAACTCTTGAACTTTGACTTTTTTACCTACTTGGACCAGAACTTTGACTAGCTGTAACTTTGTCATACGATATATTTTTTTGCTCGTTCAAGTTGCATTGGATTCAAAACAACGAAATCTACACAATGGAACTAGTTAGAAAAGCATCGGACAACTTTGATTTTCGAGCATTTTCCAAAAATTTGAGCATATTTTGGATCCTTCAGATCACTCCTTGACCATTTCAGATCATTCCTCGCACTAAGACCTTTTGGACCACCAAAAGGTTGTTTCAACTCTTTGAAGGTGAAGAAAATGTCTCTCCACTTTCCTGGTATTTTTGGGCCAACTTTTTTTGAATATGTACATGTTACTCATCCACACAATCATCAATACAACATAAAAATTGCAAAGCAAATTGTTCCATTTTCCATCCATATCTACATCCATGTATGTTGTTTTTTTTAGACTGTAACGGTTATTGTTATTACTGGGCGGCAAAACAGCTGCCGCATACTGATGGATTACAACAGCTTCTGAGTTTGAGATTACATCTGTTCCTGGTCTTAGATTTACAACAGTTTCTGCCTCTTACTGAAGGATTACACCAGTTTCTGTTACATGCTGAAGGATTGCTATTTTTGAGGTAGCTAGAGATGGCGCCTAGCCTCATAAAATTTGAAACTTGAGTTGGATTAATCCATTCATTGCAGCGATGATCTTGCTTATCTGTCCAAGGGGGCAGTGCGCTGGTAGTGAGAACCATCTTTGATCGCTCAAAATTGAATGATGCGGCCGGAAGCTCAAGTTCCCAACCTGAGCCATGATGACTATTTTGGAAAACTTCCCAATCAGATTGATATCGCCCATTGAGATGAACCCTATAAAGTCTGATGCTTACCCAGCTGCTGAGACAGTAGAGAGCAAAACTGGACAGGAGATAGTTTGGCAAGAAGATCCAGAAGAGAATTGAGTTCAAAATCTTTGACTGGTTGCTTTGTATCGAACTTGCAGGCCTGAAAATTGAATTCAACTTTGTGAACAGGTCGACTCTTTGGGGATTAAGGTATGATGCATTCCGTTTCAACAGCATTTACTAATAGGGATCTTCTGCTACGATTGGAGCCCAGATTGGCTTCAAGATCGGCTTGCATATTCAGATGTCTTAATATGTGGAAGAATGAGATATGACGGAAATGGGCCAGAGTAAGTCTGATTTTCTTAAGGATGGAGGTTAGATGGATTTGCGTAGGATTTGACTTGAGATTCAACGCTTGAATGATCAGCCTGGAGTCTCTGAAGACTGTCAGAGACAGAATGTTCTTATTGATAACCTGTTTGAGCCCCTGCCACAGAGCCAGAGCTTCAGCTCTGTTATTAGTTTCAGTGCCCAGCCCCCATTGATACCGAAGTTCAATTGACCCATCCGGATTCAGAAGAACCCCACCACCACCTGCAACTCCGGGATTGCCTTTGGAGGCCCCGTCGAAAAATAGGCAGTGTTCATTCAGAGTGGATCGCCATTTGATGAATTCCTGCTCTTCAAGGCGGATTTCCCAGCTATCATGGAGTATAGCAGGGGGCAGGGGCTTGATACCAAAATTAGGAGCAATGTCTTTGAGCCAGCGTTCCTCCTCACAATCCAAAGCTGCTTCATTCCTCAATGAAGTTTTAGATTCCAGAGTCTCACCCAGCAAAGCTTGGATTTTAGAGATTATTTTACCTGGAGTGCACAATTCATCCCGAAACAGTCTATTGTTTCTCTCCAACCACAGCTTCCAGCATATGAATTTTGGAATCCACATCCAGGCTGTTTTGAGGAGGCTTTTTTTTGCAAAACAGAACGGAGATAAGGTGGCCCAGGTATGAAGCAGGTCAGGAATAGTATCAGGGATCTCCACTTTGCCAGCTCCAGGCCTCAGGACCCCCTTCCAGACATCACGGGCAAAGGGGCAGAGCAGCAACAGATGATTAGCAGACTCTTCCTCTGACACACACAGAGGGCATCTAGAGGGCCCTTCCATTCCACGTTTTCTCAGATTGTCTCTGGTGAGAATGCTGTTATGGGCTAAAGTCCAGCATAAGAAGTCGATTTTGGGGAGCGAGGGATAGGCCCAGATAAATCTCCATTGAGTTGGATCAGAGGGGACATTAGGAATCGCTGTCCTACTTGAGTAACCTTCAGAGACTGAGAACTTGCCAGAAAGGGAGCCCCACCCACGTTTGTCCTTAGCTGCAACTTTGGCCGAAGATTTCCCTTGGAGCATATCTAAAAGAAATGATGCTTCAGCCTGCAGTCGTTGGGGGAACTCTCCCAGGTACCAGCTGTCCCATTTCCTTTCAGAATCGTCTGTCCAGGTTGAGATGTCCCAGAGGGTATTCAGGTTGTTGGACTGAAGCCAGAATTTAATGTTTGCCAGGCCTTCAATGTGGTTCAGAGGCTGATCACCGAGGATCCTATCATCCCAAATTCTGATTTTTTTCCCATTACCAGGAATCCAGTAGAGGTTGTGACAGAATTGCTCCAAAGCTTGAAGACAGAGTTTGAAGATCGGAGAGCCTTTTATGGTTTTTGGAGGCTGGTCCAAACATCTGAGCCGCTTTCCCTTGAAATATTTCTTCCAGAGAGCTCTCTTACTCCAGGAAGCCTTTCCAGTAACAATACCCCACAGAATTTTAGAGCCCAGAGTGAGATTCTGGGCACCCAGATCTCTTAATTGAAGACCTCCTTCCAGGATTGGCTTTTTAATAGTGTTCCAGTTAACTAAGTGAAGTCTTTTTTCATTATTTTTCCCCCCTTCCCAAAGGAATCTTCTCAGCAGGCTGTCCATTTTACTGAGATAGGTTTTGGGAGCTAGCAGAATGGAGTGTTGGTAAAGAGGCATGCTTGTGAGGACATTTTTCATCAGGATAACCTTTCCAGCATTGTTCAGCCAAGAGGCACCCCAAGCATGGATTCTATTTTTTAATTTGTCAAGCAGGGGCATCCAGTGGGCAACTTTAGTAATAGATTTGAAGATTGGAATCCCGAGGTATTTAAAAAACTCCCAGGAATGGTTTCCTTTCATCTCTAAAAGTCTGGCAATGTCAGCTAGCTCCTTGACCGAGCAATTCCAGCCAAAGATAGTGCTTTTTAGGTAATTTATCTTGCTTCCTGAGACCTCCTTATAAATGTCCAACTCCTTCTTAAAGGATCTTGCTGAGTTTATGCTCGCTCCTCCAAGCAGAAGCGTGTCGTCGGCAAATTGGGCATGATTAATATCTTTAACCTTAGGGACAATTCTGAGGCCAGGAAGAGAGAGGATTTGTTGGCAGCGGTCAAGTTGGAAGCTAAGAACAGAGGCTTGAATAGCGTATAGAAGCGGGGACAGCGGGCAGCCCTGTCGTAAGCCCCTAGAGGCATTGAAGAACTTAGTAGATCGGCCATTGACCAGCGGCGCAATCCAGGGGGAGGCTATACAAGCTTTCACCCAGTTTATGAATGTTATAGAGAAGCCCAGTTTCTTCATAACAATGAAGAGGAAATCATGTTTCACCCGGTCAAAGGCATTGGCCAGATCGAGCTTTATCACCATTCCTTTCTCTTTTCGCTGGCAGCTTGAATGAACTGCTTCTTGAACCAACACAATATTGTCCAGAATCTTTCTCCCTTTGATGAAGCCCCCTTGGTTTTCCGGGATGATGTCCGGCAAAATGTTCTTGAGGCGGTTAGCTATTGTTTTGGTAATCAGCTTATAACTTGTATTACATAGTGAAATGGGCCGAAATCTACCAAAATCAGAAGCACCTTTCTCTTTCGGAATCAGAGCAAGAAATGCCGAGTTGATGCTGCCTCCGATCTTGGAGCAAGATTGAGACTTCCTGACCATTCTCAGAAGGTCTTTGTTTATGATAGACCAGCTAGTCTGATAGAACCTGGCGTTGAACCCATCTGGCCCCGGAGCTTTATCCGGCTCCATGCTGTCCAAAGCCTTCTTGAGCTCATCCATGCTAATCGGAGCAGTCAGCATGGAGTTAACGGAGTCCTGCACGGAATGAGGAATTTGGTCAAGAGGATAGGCATGAGGGTCTATAGGAGGATTTTCGGGAGCCGTATAAAACTCTTGGAAGAAGGTGAAAGCAGCTCTTTTGATTCCTTCAAAATCTTTGACCACCGCATCATGGGAGCGGATTTCTGAAATAGCTTTGAATTGCTTGCGAGCTTCGGCTTGTTTATGAAAGAATCTGGTATTTTTGTCGCCGGCCTGTAACCATAAGTTTCTTGATTTTTGTCTCCAGTACTCCTCTTCCTCCCTACTAGCTCTATGAAGATTTTTTTGCAACTCAACTTCTCTTTGAAGCTGGCTTTGAGTAACTACAGCATTTTCCATTGCTGATTGATGGGCAGCAAGGTTATCTAGGGAGTCTTTTCTCTTGGCTGTGGGTGTTTTCAGAGATTTAACCCACTCCTTGAGTCTTCTTTTAAGGCCTCTCATTTTCTCTTCCCAGACATAGAAAGGGGATCCCAGGATCTGCCGGTTCCAGGCTTCTAGAACCACTTCCTGGAAACCCTCTTGCTGAATCCACAAAGGGCTGAATCTAAAGGGGATTGGGCCTAGATTTCCATCAAGGGAGAGCTCTAGGCTGATGGGTTTATGATCGGAAGTGCAGTTTGGGAGGATTTTAGAGGAGGCTAACAGTCCACAAGTAAGGAAAGAGGAATGGACAAGGAATCTGTCCAGTCGAGCAGCTATGTGATTGGGCCCAATTCTTCTATTAGTCCAGGTATATTTTCCAGCAGCAGGCTTGATGTCCTCCAGATCCCAGTCTAGCATAATGTCTTCCACCCACTCTCTAGATGGATCCCTTACAATGGAACCCCCTTTTTTCTCATCAATGGCCAGAGTGACATTCAGATCACCTGCAATAATGATGTTTTCTAGATTGTGCAATAATAGAAAGGATTGAAGCGAGTCCCAGCAAAAATTTTTCTCCGCAGGAAGCACCGGAGCATAAAGATTGAACATACTTACTTGTTGACCAGAGTCTTTGTGGAGGAGCTGAGTGAAAATCCAATGAAGGTAGATTTCTTCTTGGATCAGATCGTATTTGGAGCTGTCCCAGAAGGAGGCAAGCCCGCCAGAGGCTCCTCTAGCACTGACAGCTCTTCCGGGACCTTTACGCCAGAATGTCTTACTAGTTTGAAGGAGCAAATTGTCCTCCATCTTTGTCTCCTGGATGAGAAGGATTTCAGGCGAATGCAGCCTAACAATGTCTTTTAGGGCTTCTTCTTTTAGTTTGCTGCCTAACCCTCTGCAGTTCCAGGAGACGTACTTCATTATTTACTGACTTGGGAGTTGGTGACTCCTCTTGGAGCCCTTTTCTGCTTGCGCCCGGATCTAGTGTTCATCATTCCTTTGAGGGTTTTCTGGGAGCCTTGGAGGACATCCAGATAGGTTTTCTCCTCTCTCTGTTTTTTCTTTGATTTCCGACCCCTCGCCGACTTGATAGGGGTGATTTGCGAGCCATCTGAATCGGTGTCTCTCTCCTTTGACTCGCCCCCTGAGTCAGAGCCCAGACTGATGTGTTCCTCAGTACCTTCGATTCCCCTTTGGTTAGCAGCTTCTAGGGAAGCAGATGATTGTCTGGCGTTTCCTTTCATTTTGTTCGATTGGTCTTCAGTTTCTTGGTGAGTTTCTGAGATATTCTCCTTCTCAGCTGATGAGGGCCCTTCTTTTGTGATTGGATTGGCCTGGGGGTTGGGCTTGGGTCTCCCTATGGTTCCAGATTTTGTCTGTTCAGAGGGCTTTGAGACTGCTTTGCCCTTTTTTATCTCTTTCCATCCTTCTTCTTCCACCTTGTCCCTTGCAGGGGCTTTGGGACAGTTTCGTTGGAAGTGACCATGTTCGTGGCAGATTCTGCACTTAAAGGGCAGTTGCTCGTAATCCAGTTTCTGAAAGTGCTGCCAATCTCCGACTATGAGTTTTATGGCTTCCGGCAGACCAGCTTCAAGGTCAACTTCCACGCATATTCTGGCGCAGGTGTATTGGCCCCTATTGTCAGCTTTGTCTATGAAGCGACCCAGCTTGTTACCAATCTTCTGCAGGGCTTGGAAGCTCCAGCAATGGATCGGCAGATTGGGGAGCCGGACCCAAACAGGAACCTCCTTCGGGACATCGACAGAAGGGTCGAAGTCAGGGGTCCATTTGTTGAGGAAAAGGCCCTGGTTTCCCATGAAATATGGACCATTTCTGAACACCAGGTCCCGGTCTTCCTTGGTTGTGAATTCGAAAATAAAGAATCCTCGACCAACAGCGTAGCAGATCACGTTGTTTGTTAGCAGAGGCCTCCAGTTCCGTTGGATCCATTCATCTGTCACTTTTGTTGATGGCCAGCGGCCCATAAACTGCCCGACCAAACCTCTGTCAGCTAAGGCGAGTGCTATTTTGATTGTCTGCTCTTCAGGCAAAGCGATCTCTGGTATTTCATCTAATTTTTTGATGAACGTTGGAACTTCAGGAAGAGGTCGTTTCTTCCCTTTCAGAGATAGAAGGTTCCGAAAGGCCACAGCAGGGGAGATAGGAGGGGGGGAGAGGGCTCCCCGCCCCCAGGCGTATCCATGGCGGCGGCAGGCCAGAAGACGCAGACCTAAACGCAGCAGGAATTGAGGACGCGCGCGCAGCTCACATTCTACATCCATGTATGTTGTTATCATCCACATATTGTTGAATATAAACAAGTTGAATAACAACACTGAACAGACTGACATAAATGAAATTGCTCCCTGTTGACTCTTCATAACTAGAACACAACTCAACTTATCATGCATCGATACTTGTTGTACAATTTCAGATTCCTTAAGCACATTTTTCTGATTTGTTTTAATTTTTTTATGCTTAAGCGTTGTTGATGGTACAAACATTGTTTTACTTGCATAAGTTGCCCTATTTAACTGTTCCACTTTTTGAAATTATTTTTTTTCCTTTATAGGATGTGAATACACAATATATTCAATTCACCTTTTAAACAAGTGATACTGATTTTGTTCCCTTTAGAAGATTATTTTCCGATCATATAAATATGGACTACCTAAGACAATTCTGCATGCATCTAGTGGTACTACATCACATGTTACCTTATCCACAAATTGAGATGTAATTACAAATTGTAACACTCATTGTTTAGTTACTTGCAACTTATGACTTTTACTCATTCAATTCAACATATAAGGTTTATGATTCATTTTAGTTTTTAATCCCAACTACTTAACTACTTCCTCAGAAATTAAGTTAACATGAGATCCACTATAAATAAAAGTGTCGATCTAAGTATGCTTCATAATGATCTTATGTGAAATAAATTGCATCTCTTCTTATCACAAGAATTATCAAAATCAATACCATCATCAGATTTACCTGCCAAACCTACCGCAATTTTAGCATCATCGCCTAATTCTTGTTATACAGTATTTTTTCATACTCCACTTTGTGTCATCATGCCACCAGTTTCACAAAATATGTTCTCCATGAAACATGTCTAAAACATCCCTGAAGAAGTAGAAGAAGACTTGACTTGAAAATATTATGAAAAGCTTGTCAAGAACCTTGTTTTACAAGCCCAGCATGTTCTTCATAGTTGATGACTAATGCTTGTCACCTTTTGCACCACTTATGTCTAGCGTTGGCAGTGCGGCTTTTGTCAGGAAAATCCACGGTGGCCCTCTTCAGGCAGTTCTTCCCAAAATGGAGGATAAACTTCACTTACTAGAAGGCTCGAGAACAACAATGTGGTTTCATGTATTTTATTATAGGAACGAGACCTCCCATTCGTGGCCATGGATCCTATTTCCATGGTTCTTTCCCTTAAGATGTGGAACTCCTCCAAAACTTTATGGATCCTCAACTCCCTCTCCTACCCTATACATGAAACTCCTACCATCCACTAATGGTCGTTTGTCATCCTATGAGTTGAAGCATGCCCAATTGTTTCCCATTTGCAAAGGAGGAAGTTGTTTGAAGGCAAAGGCTAGGACTTGGAGTCTCACCCGAGGAGGCATCCAACATCAATGCTTCTGGTTGTATTGATCCCTTTATCATTCTATTAATAATACATTGTGTGTCTCTTTTCCATAAATATGTCAATTATTGTAGTTTTCCTTGATCTGTTGCATAACTTGTAATGGAAACTATTATGCTTTGTATACATTTGTTGTCTCCACTTGTCTCTCCTTGTAACCACTCATCTATGCCAATGGATAGGAGATCGTGATCGTGAGCGTGGAAGCGAAAAAATCAAGGCTGACACCAAAAGCGATAGCATTAGAAAGAGGTAGGAAGTTTATCCTCCTTCGTATTTTCTAGTGTATGTTAGGAAAGGTTGCATATATTTGTCTTGTTTATTGCTAGATCCTCCCATAGGACTAGAGGGATCATTTCTGTCCACAGAAACGATTTCCTGCACAACAAAATGGAAACTCCACTAGGGAGCCAATAACCCTTCAAACCTCCTTTTGTTTTGGGTTGCTTTGATTAGTTTTTTCAACCACCTTATAATCCATCATTTTGATTTCTAATAAGTTTGCATTCTGAGTAGTATTCTCTTTAGAGTTTCAATTCTGGAATTCTTTTTGATTTTCATTGTCTTTTCCTAAGGTTTCCTCACCCAACGTGGTTTCTCTGGAAAACAGAGCAAGGATTTTTCTTAATACAGTCACGTTGAAGACCTTGTCTGCTCAACTTAGTGTTCCTAAATTGAGGTCATAAATTGTCAACCGGGGTTAGTAAACTGTTGAAGTGAAGTGCACTATTATGTGCCTAGGTATTTTTTTCTCACTACATTGTGTTTAGTGTTTTTCCAATGTTTTTGGGTTTTGTGTTTTTATTCTAAGAGGGAAAAGAACTAAGTTTTGGCAAAGAGAAGTTGTTGGTCACACTAAAACAGAGCAAAACCTATTCTAAATTATGTATGACTCTTGAGAACAGAAAATGCAATACTTTAACAAGAAAAATAACTCAGAGAAAGAACTCAATAACTCACAACATGAACTCAATAACTCATAACATGAACTCAATCCCATTCATTCATTAGAAATATGTTGGAATAGCTTGAGAAAAGGATAATTTAGTGCCATGAGGTTCTTCTAAGTAAACAACCACCTACAAGATCACAGAGAAAATCTTATCCATGGCTAGAAATTTGTTGGAACATATTTGGAAAAGATAGTCTGCAACACAGTGAGGAATTCTACTCTAAATTAACCTATGACACTGAAATTGATCCATTCTGCAACTTAAATTGTCACTACTAAGCCTTATTCGGAAATTAGAAGTCCTTTGGAATAGTTTTGGGAAAAAGGCTATTTGCACAATTATAAGAGATTGCAGAACAGTCAAGGCCTTGAATTGATATCACTAATTCCTATCCATATGATGATGTATTGGAAGAGATTAATAACAAGAGTAGTTTGTAAATAATGAAGGCCTTGAAATCTAATGGAACAAAACTAGCATACAACTGACTAATAAAACTAACAATACAATGGATAAAGCTGAACTAAAATGAAATCATTCAAACTTGAAATACAGTGACCACAACTGTACTAGAATTCCATTATCCTAAATTGAAATACAGTGAACAGAATTTGAGCTAGAGTGCCATTAATCTGACTTGAAATACAGTGAACAAAAACTGAACTAGTGCACCATTAATCTTCAGAGTACTACAACTAAACTTATAATGCAACTAATCACTGAAATGCTTCGGCTCTGTCTCATTCGAGGTTAGTGGTATTTTGGAATAATTCATAGAATAGGACTGGCTGTAACATGTGATGTAAATGAGCATAAAGACATAAATTTCAACAAAACGCAGTAAGCTCTGAAACACCACAGCTATGTCTCATCCAGAGTTAGTGATATTTTGGAAGAGATTAATAAGAACAAGACTAGCTGTAACAACTGATGTAATTGAGCACAAAAACATAAAGTTCAAAGAAATTAAACTAACTCCTAAAATACTACTATTATACCTCATTCAATATTAGTGATATTTTGGAATAATTCGTAAGAACAAGACTAAAATGTAGCATCCAATGCAAGTGAATATAAAACACAAAGTTCAGAAAATTGCTTAAACTAAGAATGAAACAAGGCTAAAGTTACTTATCTAAGCAATGTGCACAAAGCTTCTTGGACAATAGGGGCCCTCTACAACTGGATCAGCATACAAATATCCTCAATATTTCCTCAAATCTTGCAATAAAGCGGTGCTTCTTTCATTAAAGGAAAAGTATTTCAAAAACAGAGCATCACAGTTTTATGAGATCTAGCAACAAAACATAAAATCTAGCTAGCTGTTTCTCGGTCTCCCGAGTCATTATTATAATAAAATTACATAACTGCTCTTGAGATAAAATAGGAATAAATTTCTTTCCCAACTAAAATCAAATTAGAACTCTGGTGGTGGTCTCGTACTATGATTAAAGACACCTGTACAGTCCTTGTCCTATTAGAAGTCTATCTCCTAGTTTTGGTTTCCCACGTGCATAACCACTTGTATAATTCTGCTCAGACTTTGTAGGGAGCAAGGAATGATGTGGATGAAGTCTGGAATTCACCCATATGCGCTTTTCTTTGAGGTGACACGTAGAACCTATGAACACATGAAGACAGCTGCGGAATCGACAACTAGCTACATAATGACTGCATTCTGTAGCTAAATCTAGTAAAAAATTACTAAAACAACAAAACCATGAAAGTGTAGCAAGTTAGTCATTATATACATTCTTAAAGCAACTTTAATTAATTCTATTGATCATTTAAGCCTGTAATTGATAAGGAACAAAGGAAATGAAGTGAAATTTGGTGAAGGGGAAGGACACCTTTGGGGCTTAACATACCCCCACTGCAAAGTTTTTGCATGTCCTCATGCAATCAACCCATATATTCTGAGACTTCTGCTAGGACATCTAGGCTCCTTCTTCTGCTTTGCCTGATAGTTAATGGTCTCCTAGGCTTCTTAATGACCAACTTGAATCTCAAATTTATAAGTGCCCTGCTCAACTTTTTGTTTTTCTTCTTCAATTTCTCATTAGCCTTGTACAACTTTTCCATTTGCAGAGAGAGAGTTGTATTCATATTACTTTTCAGCTTAACCTGCTCCTTTAAAATGTCATTCTCATTCTTGATATGCCTATTGAGTAATTCTAACTCATATTTGTCTCTTCTTAGTACATCAATTGCAGATTTTGGTGGGCTAGGAGTTCTGTCTCTACTTTCTGAGGCTCTCTTCTCTAATGTCTCAATATAATTATAAATTTGTTGTTGAGCTGGGTCTATCTCTGGAGTTTCTTCATCAATATTTTGTTCATATTGGTGCTCAGGTGATCTAGCAGTTGGTGTCTCTTCATCCTCAATGTTTATGATTCCCATTTGTCTAATCCTTGTTTTCTTCAATATACCTCTAAGTCTGTGGCTTCGTCTTGGTTGAGATGGTCCTTCACCTTTCTCCTTGGCATATCTTCTTATCATCTTCTCCTTTTTAAGTTGTTTCCTAATTTCAGTCAATTTCTCAGAAATTATCTCTTCACTGTCCTCTTGTATAGACTTACCAGTTTTGGTTTCAACAGCTTCGGAAATTTTCCTTCTCCTGATTTTTCTTGTAGGCTTGCCTTCAGATGGAAGTTCCTTGGATTCTTCAAAGTGATTCCTTACTAGAAACTCATCCCAATTGTCTCTCACTTTTCTCAAATGATGTTCAATTAGGATTTTAACTAGGCTGTGGTGGTACAAAGTGGTTTCCAAGAATTGAACCCTCTTTTGTACATTAGAGGCCATTCTCTTCAGACTATGAAATAGGAAAAATGGTAAATTAATTTCTTCATCTAAGAAATGCATCATTAGCCGAATATGATAAACATAGAGGGTACCAAACCTTCCCTCACAAGTTGTAAATTTTTGCAAAATGAGCAACATATTCTGCCATTTATTCTTCAGTGCTGAGCTAGGAATACCCTTCTTAAAAATGGAAACATCCATACCTGGTGTTTTAAGCATTTGCCTCCATGCCTCATTATGAAATTCCCTATTTTTGAACCACCGTTCTCCTTGCCTGGGTAATTTCGTTGCTTCTGCAATGAAAGCCTCTGTAATAGTGAATTTAATATCTTCTATTTCGACCTCTGCTCCATTGAAGGACCGTGCAAATGTTTTAGTTACCTCCTTATGAAAACCATTAAATTTTTCCAAGAATTGTAACCACCCAGCCTGCTGTAGTATTTCTCTGATTTGTGGATAACCCTTTAAGTACTTGGTTCCAACTGGTTCGGTTCTTACTATGAAACTCATAATTTATCTTCTCAACCTTCAATTTACTGCTCTTCTATCCACTGTGAAAATGGCTGTTAAAGAGTTGTTTTTGCCCCAAAGGTGTTGTTCTCTATTTATGCAGTAGGAATTAACTGCGGAAGGATGATATGAAGAGATTATAGAACGAGTGAAATGTGGTGAGGGTGATTTACACGAGTTAATGAATTTGGGAACCATCATGGGAGAAAAGACCGCGGAAACATTTCGTAAGCAATTCAAAATCATCACTGAATACTTCGGCTGGTGACGTGACCGAATAGGTCACTTCAGTACTTTAATCGTTAAGTTTTAAATGATGATTTGAAATGGCGGAGTGGAAGGGATTTTGTCCAAAGTTTTTATGATAGGTTTAATAGGCATGATCAACATGAATAATTAAAAAAACTTTTTGAATCATATATGTCCTAACTATACTATAACTTTCATATTCTTTCATCATAATAATTTTACAACTCTACCTTTGCCTTTCCTTTAGCTTTTGTGATTTTGATATGCTTTGTCCTCCTTTGAAAATCATTAATTCTTCAGTCTTCATAATTCCTTTGATTTTTTTCTTGTTTGACATAGGTGTGCAGGGTCGATTTGCTGCTGGATAATTGTCTTCAAGATGTCTGGCTGCAGAATGTCTAGCTGGCTGCAGAATGTCTGACTAACTGCAGAATGTACCTGTAGGAACTTTGAAACATGGAATGGAATGTTGTATGAAATGGATCATGAAATATGGTGGAATGGATCAGAAGTGAGGTGAAATGTAATGGAATGAAATGAATCACCACTGTGAAGTAGAATGAAACATAAAAGTGGTCTGCAATTTATGATTTGTAACACTCAATCTGTAGAAAGAGATCAAATTTAGAAATCTGAGATGGAAATGAAATGGACCATGGAATGGAGTGAATGAAGTATGGATGAATGAAATGAATGAAATATGAATGAATGGAGCGAATGAAATATGAATGAAGTGAGACATGATGGAGTGAAACTTATGGTTTGTGTAATGACTACTTGCAGAAAAACAAATTTGAAAAGCTAAAGTGCCAGAAAGATTCTGATTTTCACTTTATCTTTTCTGTATAAACATGCTAATCAGTGATTAGTTTTCATGTTTATACTTTATTTTTATTTTTATTTTTTTAATTTTTATTTTTTTAATTTTTATTTATTTATTTATTTTTTATGCTTCTGAATTCAGAAAATTCAACTAAGTTGATGAAGAAGAAAAATTCTTCTTCATTAACTTCACATCACTGTTTTCCTGGAATCTCTTGACAAATTCTTCTCTTGAAAGTGGCTTATGATACAGCTTCAATCTATGACCATTTACAAGAAAAGTGACTTTCTCTTCATCTATTGTCCTGATTTTTATTGCTCCATTGTCAAAAATTCTTATAATTTCATATGGCCCAAGCCAATGTGTTTGGAATTTACCTTGAAAATCCTTGAACTTTGAATCAAACAAGAGAGCCCAACCACCTTCTTTGAACTTCTTTTCCTTGATGTACTTATCATGCCATATAGTCCTTTGCTGTTGGACTATACTTGTTTTCTGAACTGCATCTTGTCTGATCTCATCCAATTCATTAATATGCTCCAATCTGTGCTTTTGTGCCTCTGTTAGATCAAGTCCTAGCTGAACTGCCATTTTAAAAGTTTGAATCTGAAACTCTATGGGAAACAAAACTTGTTTTCCATAAACAAGTTCATAGGGAGTATGACCTGTTGTGCTTCTCCATGTAGTTCTATAGGCCCACAAAGCTTCAGGAAGCCTGTCTACCCAATCTCTTGTATGTAAATGGACAGTCTTTGTTAGGATCCCTTCAATGACTTTATTGGTAGATTCCACTTAACCATTTGCTTGTGGATGATAAGGAGTAGATTTTTTGTGTCTGATTTTGTACCTCTCCATCCTTTGTTCCACTAGCGTTGATGTAAATTGAGCTCCTTGATCTGTAACAATTTCCCTTGGGACACCAAAACGAGTAAAAATATCCTCAAAAAGAAAATTAACTAGAGATGTTTCAATAGCAGAAAGTAATGGCTTGGCTTCTACCCATTTGGTAACATAATCAGTGCAAACTAATATATATTTCTTTTGCTTTGATGGAGGACTAATAGGTCCTACAAAATCTAAAGCCCATTTTTCAAAAGTTTCAATATGTACCTGAGGCTGCAATGGCATCTTACATGAAGGAGAAGGTTTCCCTACCCTTTGGAAACTGTCACACCTTTTGACATACTCTTTAGCATCTTTAAAAAAGGATGGCCAATAATATCCTAAATGAAGGATCTTATAAGCTGTTATTTTATCAGCAAAGTGTCCGCCACAAGGTTCATCATGACATGCCTTGAGGATCTCAGGCATCTCATCTTCTCGAACACATCTCCTAATGATAAAATCTGGACCTGTTTTGTATAACTCATTAGCAACCCATGAATATTTTTCACTATCATAAATGATCTTTCTTTTGTCTCTTGCATTCATTATTGAAGGAAATTTCCCTGAAACTAAATAATTAGCAATGTCAGCAAACCAAGGAGTTTGAGTAGAAATTGCAAAAGATATTCATCAGGGAATTGATCTTCAGGCTGAAATTATTATCTTTGATGTTTAGGTCTAGATAGGAAATCAACTACGCTGTTTTGTTTTCCGAGCCTATACGAAATGTGTCTTCGAATTCTTGTAAAAACGATAACCACCTTATAACTACTGCCATTAGTAATTGATTTGTTCATTAAATATCTAATTGCAGAATGATCTGTGTGAACAAAAGTTTCATAGCCTGTTATATAGTGTCTGAATTTGTTTATGGCATGAACAACAACTAAAAACTCTTTTTCAGTTATAGTATAGCTTAACTCTGCAGGAGTCAAATTTTTACTGGTATAGTAGATAGCATAAGGAATCAGGTCTTTTTGTCCCAATACTGCTCCTAGAGCTGTATCTGAGGCATTTGTTGAAATATGAAAAGGTAACTTCCAGTTAGGTCCCCTTAAAATAGGTGCTTCAGAAATTTTTGTTTTCAGGGTCTCGAAGGCTAATTGGCAATCAGGATTCCACTTGAATTCACAGTCCTTGGTAAGCAATTTGAAAAGTGGAGATGTTATCTTGGTGAAGTTTTCTATAAACCTTCGATAATATCCTGTAAATCCTAGAAAACTCCTAACATCTTTTTGACAACTTGGAATAGATAAGTTAGAGATGACTTCAACTTTTGACTCATCAACTCTAATCCCATCCCCTGAAATGTGATGTCCTCAAACAATTCCTTCAGTAAACATCATAAAACACTTCTCATGACTAAATGAAAGATTTGCTTCTTTACATCTCTTTAAAACTTTTTCCAAGTTTGTTAAGGCTTCTTCAAATGTGTTTCCATAAACTGTGAAATAATCCATATATACCTCTACACAATCATGTATTAGATCTGTTAGAGTCGGTCTTTCATCCCTCCGTCAGAGATCAAAATATCTTTTGTTGCATTTAATTTTAGGTGTCTCATTCAGTCCAGTCATCTGCATTCCGTTAGGAGCATCAGTTTTCTGACGGAAGGGTTTTGTCACTCATGTCCCTCATGCCATGTACCTGCTGGTCTGTGTCTATTCATCAAAATCAATTTTAAAGTCATTTATAGTCCTGTTTTGGTCTCATAGTCAGCAAAGAGTCATTTCAATCATTCGGTCTAGGGTTTTGCACATTTCGTCTTCAAAGTGTCCAATAATGCCAGCAAGCACAGAGGGAGGTTCGAAATAAGTTTTCTTCTCAAAATTTCATGGTCATAATTGCTTGATCGTGACTTTTCTTCAAAACTCTGTTTTGAAGAAAAATCGTCAATTTCCTCTTTTGTAATAAATCGCCATGTAATTTTCAAAAAATTTAGTTGTGAAGATCATCAAACACAACCCTGGTCGCCTTTGCCGAATCCAATGCCAGCTATCCCTGCAAAAAATAAGACAAGAGATTCATCATCAGCTCAAGAATCAAAGAGGAAACAAGCAAAAACAGAGTTATGTGAAAGTGCCAAAGTTCTGCAAAATTAGAAAGTAGGTTTTACCCAAATGAAAATCAAAACTCCTTGATATACATAAGATATTTCAATTTTAGACTCCATTTGCATACCAAATACATCAAAGAGCAGAGTCAAACATGGTGAAAGAGCGAAACAGTGGTTTAAAGCCAAAATTGTGGGTGAGTTACCTGCGCGACGCATTGAGTGAAGGTCGCGGCACATAGGACCATTTTTCACAGTGCATTTTTCAACGTGCGCGGCGCATATAAAGTGCGCGGCGCACTGGGTTGTGCGCGCGGCGCACAGAGCCGACAAGCTAATTTTTTCATTGCCTTCAACAAAATTTCAAATCTTTCGCTCCCATTTGCCCGAGTAAGTCCGACTGATCTTGCAATTTTTATTGAGTAGTGTTTGGTGTGGTTTCAAAGTTTGATTTGGAGAATTTGAATGTTAAATGTTAAACCCTATCCTCTTATCAAAAACTGCTCCTTAGGGTTTGAGTTTGAGTGTTAAAATTTGAATTTGGTGCTAAAACACTCCCACTCCATGTCTCACCTGTGTTTCCCTTTCCTATCACTGTCATATCATCATACAGTCCCTCCCCTACTCCCTTCCATCCTGAATCACTTATCCCCAAGTCCTATTTTCCCTATCCCTAAATCCTACCATTCCCTATCATTGTCCCTTTCCCCATATCATTTGCAAAAATTCCTAAATCCCAAATCTCCAAACAGTCAAGTGACTGTCCTCACACTTCTAATTTCACTTGATTGAACCACTTTTTTCCCACTATCCTATTTTCCCATATCACCACTTATTTGGCAACAAAAATCAAATACATCAGACTCTCATATTCACCTCAGGCAAAGTAGATGAAGAAGGCATCGAGGAGGCGTGAAAAGGCATAATTTTGGCCGAAGCTTCTTTGGCCCATAATAGTGCTTAATGAGGGACCTACAACCCAAATTTCAAGGAATTTGGAAATTTTGTTGTCAATTTTGAATTTTTTGGTCACAAAACAGGTTTTTCTGCCCGACGCGTAGCGCCACCATGCGCGCACTTATAATTGGCAGCTCTTCAGGGGGAAAACTTTGCATTTCTGCGTTTGTTATGAAAATTTATGCATGTTCATGGATTACCCAAGGATTTCATCAAGTTCTGGGTTGCCTAAAGGGTCAAAAACACCCTAAAATTGGCCTTTCTGCCACCTTTTGCACCCACAGGAAGCAGTGTTGGGAGATTAAACTTTTGGAGGGGCAAATGGACACCAAATCCAGAAATTCCACTTGGGTTGGAAAGTAGACAGGCAGATCTTTCCAAAGAGCTATCATGAGCTCAATTTTTACTTCGGGAAGTGCCTCAAAATCAGCTCCAAAGTTGTGCTACGCATAGAGATTTTGGGCGCAGAGCATAGAGGATTTTGGCCTATTTTTCACTCAGCAGCTCAGAATTTCGCCTAGTTTTGGCCAGTTTCACTTTTTCATGTAACTATTGATGTAACTTGATGTAATTTCATGATCATGATGTAATTTTGGCACATTTTTACTTGTTCTAGAAGATTCATTCACCAAAAGGTGAAATGTGAGTGAATGGATCAGTTTCCTAGCATATATAGGCAAGTTGTTTCATGGCCTATTTTCTAGTTCCTAGTTTAGATATGGTTGAAAAAGCTCCTAGAATGATGAGATCGACCCCTAGAGGCATGGGAATAGGTTAGACTTGTCTATATGATGTATTTTCTCAGTCATTTTCAGGGTTGGACATTTGGGATTGCTAGCACTTCATTGTACATTTCATTCTGAAATTTTGGCAAAGGAATAGACCAGGGTTTGTAGCCCTCTTTGGGATCCTTGTGGCTCTGTGTTTTGATGGTGTTTTCCTCTATGTATCTGTAAGTTCACTGATGTTTGTGTGTACCATTTTCATTCTCCTTTCTTCTTAAACTGAACAAACAATTTATAAAGGTAGAATTCATTGGTTTGCTTTGCTCTGCCTTCATTTTTGTTTAGTTTTTCATGTTTTCATCTGTTTGAGGAGGACTCTTGAGACCCTCTTTCCCTCTTCAGCTTCTCACCGGTCTGATCCATCTATTCACTCAATCTAAAGCATCAAAACTATTGCCTTCCTTGCCCCAATCAGAATTCTGCAAAAACTAGGCCTAATCCCCGCACCCAAAACTGCCTTTCCCTTTGATCCAACAAAAAACCCCAAAAACAAAATCAAACTCCTTTATTTATATACCTAGCCTAAAATTAGCCTTTATTTCAGTCATCTCAAGCCCTATTGATTACTTTTCGCTGAGATTGACCCGGAGAGAGCCCTCTCCTGTTCTGGTAGGGCTAGCTACCAGACTGAGCGTGGTTTGATGTTACCCTGAACTCTGCCTTCCTTCAGCCTGAGGTAGATTTAGGCAATAAGAAGATCTGAAAAAATTCCTAGTACTGCCCTTTGAAATGTTGTAGGTGCATTACATAATCCAAATGGCAATACTCAGTAAGCATAGGTATCCCAAGGACAGGTAAATGTGGTTTTGTCTTGATCTTCAAGTGCTACTTGGATTTGATTATAACCATTAATCCCATCTAAAAATGAGAAGTACTTTTTGCCAGCTAATGTATCTAATACCTTATCTATGAAAGGTAGGGGAAAATGATCTTTAAGAGTAGCTTTGTTTAATTCTCGGTAGTCAATACATACCCTCCATTTACCATTTTTCTTTGGCACAATTACCAAAGGAGAAACCCATTGACTATCTGAAATGGGATAGATAAAGTTAACATTTAATAATTTCTGCAATTCTTCTTTAACAATTTCCCTAAGATTTGGATTCATCCGTCTTTGAGGTTGTTTGATTGGTTTACAATTTTCCTCTATATAGATGTGATGAGTGCAAGTCTTGGGACTTATCCCTTTCATATCAGTGTACTCCCATGCATATGCAGAAGAATGTCTCCGTAATATCTTGACTAGCTCTGCTTGTTGAGATTTCTCTAGGTTCTTGTTTATGTTTAAAGTTTTGCCTGGAAATATCTCAATTGTAGAGCTGCCAAATTTATCCATGGAATAGAGAGACATCTGTCTTGATGATAAAAACTCAATGTTGGATTCTTTTTGAAATTGTTCATGTTTGTATTCCGAAGAGGATTCAAAGTTTTCTAAGGTATTCAGAATCTGGCTATCTTCACTAATTTTTGAAATTGTGAAGAGAGGTTGTAAGTCTTCTTCATCCTCTATCCATTGAGTATCATCTAATTCTGTAATTGTTCTTGCTGGAGGATACAAGGTAAATTTCTTGGTTGAACTACCATCAGAGATGTACATATCACCGGATCTACAACTAATGAAAGCATCAGTTGTAGCTAACTAAGGTCTTCCTAATATAATAGGATGTGCTCCTAGATTATTCTTAGGAGTTAGGATCATAAAATCCACAGGATACTCCCAAGAATCTAGGGACACTGGAATGTCCTCTATTACCCCATCAGGTTTGATCACAGATCTTTCTGCTAATTGTAATAATGTCGGTGTAAAAAGAAGATTAGGAAGTTTCAGTTTATCCATGATTTGTCTACTCATGATATTGATTGCTACTCCTAAATCAATAAGTGTGTTTTGGATCTCAATTCCATTGATGTGTATTTTAACAACTGGATTTCCTGGGTCTAGATACTTTGGAATAGCACTCTTACCCATCATGATATCTGCTATTTTTCCTCCCAGTTGAATTTTCTTTATCTCTCTTATTCTTTTTCCTGTTTTCTTCATGCTCAACTCCTTTATTGTTTTTGCTAAGATTGGAATTTCCTTGATAGCTTGCAATAATGGGATCTTAATACAAAAATTTCTCAGCTCATCCAGGAAATCATAATTAGGCACCATAATTTGTTTTTCTACACCCCTATCAATTTGTAATCTTTCTGGAAAGGGAGGTGTAGAAGTGGATGTTGATGGCTGCTCTAATATAGGAGTTGAAATTATTGGTTCTTTTTGTTTTGATTTTTCAATGTTTGAGTCTTGGAAAGTTGTATTCTCTTCAAGAATTTTATTTACCCGTAGAGAATCTTCCTCAGAATTGTCTTGCTCTTGTATGATTACAGAAGGTTTCCTTTTTTCAAGTATTCTTCCAGACCTAAGTTGAACATCACTAAGGTCTAAAGGAGTGATCAAATAAGTTGGAAACTGTTGGCCTTCTATCATTTATGTGTTCTGAGGATTTTTATTGTTGGGGTTTGGTATAGGTTGGGCAGGCAACTGATTTGTTTTCTGAGGAAATGGTAATGGAAGTGGTTGATTGTGATGTTGTGGATTTTGAGGATTTTGTTGAAAGTTTTGTTGAGGAGGGAAATGTGAATATGGTGGATAGGGTGGTGGATACTTATAGTACTGAGAGTATCTTCCATATGGATTTTGTGCTCCTTGTGCCCAAGTTTGTGATTGATTTTGAAATTGGGGCCAAGGTTGCTGCCAAGAATTCCAATTTGGTGGGGGTTGATTATACAACTGATCATGAAATCCTTGTGTTTGAGGTCCTTGCCAAGGCCTCCTGGAGACAAAATTGAGAGATTCTGTGGAACTTGTAGGAGTTTCTTCTTGGAAGACAACTTTAAGACCAGGAAGTGAAGGACAACTCTTGGTCTCATGTTTTTCTGAACAAATTACACAAGTCTCCACAACTTTTGCATCCAAAGGGCACTCTCTCAAGGCATGTTTCTTTCTACATTTGGGACAAAAGATTTCTAAGGCATCAAATTCATTTTTCTGCTTGTTTTGTAACTTAAGGGTGTCTATTTGTTCACTAAGACTCCCCAAGATATCAGATTTGAATTCATCAAGCATATGTCCTATTTCTGCCCTACTTACTGTCCCAGAAGCAGACTTACTTGCCCTTGCAAGAGCAGGGTCTCTTGGTTGTTTTACAGTTTTAGATTTCTCTCTTGAAAGGTTGATACACAATTCAGCTATTTCAGGTAATGTGAGCTTAGATATATCCCCTTTTCCCATCATTTTAAGGATATCTAACCATTCATCCCTAGTTTTATTCAACAAGAGAGCTTTCAAGGTGTCTTGGTCTAAGTTTTCCATTTTTTCCCTCTTGATGTTATAGTTGAACCTTTCCAACAAATCTTCTAGATTTTCATCTTCTTTTTGTAACATTTTAAACACTTCCTCCTTATGGTTGACTGGCATACAGTAATCCAAATACCTCTCTAGAAATTCTTGTTTCATGTCTTCCCTTGTCCTAATAGAACTGTTGATCAAACTCATAAACCATTTTAATGCTGCTCCTTTCAATGTTGAAGGGAACAATTTAAGTTTTTGGGCATCTTGTAAGTAGTCATAGGTTCTACATAGGACTTCAAATTCAAATAGGAAGGTTTCAGGATCTTCAGTTTTAAGTCCATAAAAGTTTGGAAGGACAGAGGATGAAATGTTTTTCATAGTTGCATTGGTTTCTTCATCTACTATAGGAAACCCAAAAGAGCTTCCCATTTCCCTTCTACCTCTTCCTCTGCCTCCTTCTCCTTCTGTGCCTCTACCTCCTTCTCCTTTACCTCTACCTCTACCCCCTCCAAATAGTGTGTGTTCTCCATTAAAAACTCCTCCTCCCGCTTCTTCTGCCATAGTTGATTCTTCTGTGGAAGTTGAAAAGTTTATGTCCCTAGCAGGGGTTCCTGAATCTTCTTCTAAGACAGGTTCAGTGGATGAAGTGGAAGGTCTTTCTAATGGAATATCTGATCTTAAGTCCTCTGGAAGTCTAGGATCAGTAAAGGATGGAATGTAGGTTTGAGTTGGAGGTGTACTAACTCTTGGTCTTGGTGAAACAAGTGGTGTTCTAGGAATCAAGCTTCTGCTTCTTATGAATCTACCCCTTGAGTCTCTTTCTCTACGCATATCATTGTTTTTTTTGGGAGGTAAGAAACAAGGCTACCTAGTTACACTTCCCTGGCAAGGGAGCCAAAATGTCTGCTCAACTTAGTGTTCCTAAATTGAGGTCATAAATTGTCAACCAGGGTTAGTAAACTGTTGAAGTGAAGTGCACTATATGTGCCTAGGTATTTGTTTCTCACTACGTTGTGTTTAGTGTTTTTCCAATGTTTTTGGGTTTTGTGTTTTTATTCTAAGAGGGAAAAGAACTAATTTTTGGCAAAGAGAAGTTTTTGGTCACACTAAAACAGAGCAAAACCTATTCTAAATTATGTATGGCTCTTGAGAACAGAAAATGCAATACTTTAACAAGAAAAATAACTCATAGCAAGAACTCAATAACTCACAACATGAACTCAATAACTCATAACATGAAATCAATCCCATTCATTCATTAGAAATATGTTGGAATAGTTTTGAGAAAAGGATAAGTTAGTGCCATGAGGTTCTGCTAATTAAACAACCACCTACAAGATCACAGAGGAAATCTTATCCATGGCTAGAAATTTGTTGGAACATATTTGGAAAAGATAGTCTGCAACACAGTGAGGAATTCTACTCTAAATTAACCTACGACACTGAAATTGATCCATTCTGCAACTTAAATTATCACTACTAAGCCTTATTCGGAAATTAGAAGTCCTTTGGAATAGTTTTGGGAAAAAGGCTATTTTCACAATTATAAGAGATTTCAGAACAGTCAAGGCCTTGAATTGATATCACTAATTCCTGTCCATATTTTCCCAATTATAAGAGATTGCAGAACAGTCAAGGCCTTGAATTGATATCACTAATTCCTGTCCATATGATGATGTATTGGAAGAGATTAAAAACAAGAGTAGTTTGTAAATAATGAAGGCCTTGAAATCTAATGGAACAAAACTAGCATACAACTGACTAATAAAACTAACAATACAATGGATAAAGCTGAACTAAAATGCAATCATTCAAACTTGAAATACAGTGACCACAACTGTACTAGAATGCCATTATCCTAACTTGAAATACAGTGAACAGAATCTGAGCTAGAGTGCCATTAATCTAACTTGAAATACAGTGAACAGAAACTGAACTAGTGCACCATTAATCTCCAGAGTACTACAACTACACTTATAATGCAACTAATCACTGAAATGTTTCGGCTCTGTCTCATTCGAGGTTAGTGGTATTTTAGAATAATTCATAGAATAGGACTGGCTGTAACATGTGATTTAAATGAGCATAAAAACATAAAGTTCAACAAAACGCAGTAAGCTCTAAAACACCACAGCTATGTCTCATCCAAAGTTAGTGATATTTTGGAAGAGATTAATAAGAACAAGACTAGCTGTAACAACTGATGTAATTGAGCACAAAAACATAAAGTTCAAAGAAATGCAACTAACTCCTAAAATACTACAGTTATACCTCATTCAATATTAGTGATATTTTGGAATAATTCATAAGAACAAGACTAAACTGTAGCATCCAATGCAAGTGAATATAAAACACAAAGTTCAGAAAATTGCTTAAACTAGGAATGCAACAAGGCTAAAGTTACTTATCTAAGCAGTGTGCACAAAGCTTCTTGGGCAGTAGGGGCCCTCTACCACCGGATCAAAATACAAATATCCTCAAGATTGCCTCAGATCTTGCAATAAAGCGATGCTTCTTTCATTAAAGGAAAAGTATTTCAAAAACAGAGTATCACGGTTTTCTGAGATCTAGCAACAAAACATAAAATCTAGCTAGCTGTTTCTCGGTCTCCCGAGCCATTCTTATAAGAAAATTACATAACTTATCTTGAGATAAAATAGGAATAAATTTCTTTCCAAACTAAAATCAAATTAGAACTCTGGTGGTGGTCTCGTACTATGATTAAAGACACCTGTACAGTCCTTGTCCTATTAGAAGTCTATCTCCTAGTTTTGGTTTCCCACGTGCATAACCACCTGTAGAATTCTGCTCAGACTTCGTAGGGAGCAAGGAATGATGTGGATGAAGTCTGGAATTCACCCATATGTGTTTTTCTTTGAGGTGACACCTGGAACCTGTGAAAACATGAAGACAACTGCGGAATCGGAAACTAGCTACAGAATGACTGCATTTTGTAGCTAAATCTAGTCAAAAATTACTACAACAACAAAACCATGAAAGTGTAGCAAGTTAGTCATTATATACATTCTTAAAGAAACTTTAATTAATCCTATTGATCATTTAAGCCTGTAATTGATAAGGAACAAAGGAAATGAAGTGAAATTTGGTGAAGGGGAAGGACACCTTTGGGGCTCAACAGACCTTGTCATCCATTGTCTTCCCGTGTTGGTCCAGTTTCTTATCCAACACGTTTTTCTTTGAAAAAAGAGTGTTTCCAGCACGGTTTTTGTTGGGTAAAGTAGCATTGACGACCCTGTTAGCACAAATTTTCCAGGGTAAAGTAGCGTTAGTCCAAAATATCAATATTTTTTAGGGTTTTGACAGAAAATTATAGGATATCTTGATCTCTAAAGTCTTCTTCCTGATCTGTGTGCTTAGAATTTTGATGGTTTGTTATTAGATTCTTTGTGGTTTACAAAAAAAAATTCCATATCTAAGTAGTGAAAATGATCTTGAGGTTAATCCTAGGTTCTTTGGGTAATTGAATTTACTGTTTTGCTTATTTCATGTTTGTTTAATGAGCATTTTAGTTCTTTTGGAAACCGGAAAGAATTGCATTTGCATCTATTGAACTTTCATCTCAAATTTTACTTCCGAAAAGTGCATTAGATTACATTGCATTGGAAATTTGTTGTTGAGATTTTCATTAAGCATAGATTACATGTCTTAGTGTTTAAAGTTGATAAGTGCATCCTTGTTCATTTTAAAAGGAAATTGTGCATAGATTGCATTTGCATAGTTTTCAGGGGTTTTGTGCATAGATTACATTGCATGGTTTGGCATCTTTTAATGCTTTGAACTGAATCATAACTGTGAAATTGAAAGATCTAGTTAGGAAGCTCGTGTTTGCTACATATTTGATTGTTGCATTCATGTTTTCACTTATTCCCTATACTAGATAGCTTTCATCGAAAATGAAAAGAGTCTTTTTCTCATATTAGTTGCATCATAGGTGTGTTCAGGTGACATCGATTTTGAGCCTTGAAATTGAAACATAATTCAAGATTAACTTTAAAATTTATCTGAATTAACCTAAGGAGCATTTGGAACATTAACGGAAACATCTAGAGATCTAGTCTAGAGACGTGTTCTAGTGTTGTTAAACGTAGGAGTTGTCATTGTTTTACAGTATTGCATCCCGAGGGTGAAATACCGTTCCATGTATGAAATTGTATGGGATTGTTCTTCGTGTACCTTCGAGTATATCGGACGACGCTCCACGCATGAAAATATATGGAAACGCTCTCATCGAACGGTTACACATTAGAAAACACTACTACGAACTTCACTCCCACATACCATCGAGTATATTTTGGGAGTCCCTTATAGGTTGTTATCCATCCATAGGTAACTGAGTTTGTTGCCTTGTATACCGTGATACACCGAGCACAACATTTGGGGAGATTGGTTGTCATACGTTAAGTCCTCTGTTCGCGAAGGGGTATATTACATCTCACAGTTACTTGGTAAACCTTTATGCCTAGTTATCCCTTTATTTTTTTTGTTTCTTTAATTTCTTAAATAAATTAATTGGCCGCGAAATAACATCCTCCCCGTAGAAAAATTCCTTAGTAGATCTTAGGTTGAGACTAATGGCAGTTCCTAATTTTACCAATCAAGGAAACCCCTTTGATGGGAATCTTGGTACTTTTCCTCCTTTTTTGGGAATTTTGGTGCTCCTTATATGATAATGTTGTCCCTTCCCAGATTTACCATTGGTTTTCCATTTTGGTTATTTTCGACCCCCACGGTTCTTAATGTCCAAACTGCTTCTCAACCAAGTTCACCTCCACCTGAATATTTTAAACCTCATGTTCATCCTAAATTTGACCCTTTTCCTTCTTCACTTGTTGTTTCTTCCTCCCTTTCTTCCTCTTCACTTGGTGAAAATCATGATTCTAGTAACTAGGGAGCTAAGAAGAATAAGAAAAGGTCGAAGAAGAAGAAGCAAAATAAGAAAAGGGGCAACCAAGAAACCATTGCTGCAGATGCAAAAAATGCAGACAAACCTTCCAATCAGCCCCATAAAGTTAAATTCCCTTGTAGGTTATGTAAGGGTGAACACCTTCTTAGAGATTGTATTGCTATTCCCAAGATAGTCTAAGTGTGGTCCATAGGCTCAAATTGGCCTTTGTCATCGACCTTTGGAGATTATGCTGGTGATAAACCCTCAAATAGTGATAGTAAGGTCCATGGGAAAAAGGGTAAATTCAAATTTCCTTGTACGGTATGTGAAGGGAAACATCCTATTCACCTTTTTCCTTATATGGATGAAGCCTCAAAAGTGTTGGAAAACCTTACAGCTTCTCGGCCTTATTTTTCGACTGGTTACCAGAAGCCTTCCCTTGATCCCCCACTAATTGATGAAGTGATTGATTAGAATTCATCTCTAGTCAATCCCACTCTCTATGAACGTGAATCCCATGATTTTGTTCCTCACCAACCATTAGTTGAGAAAAATTTTGACCCGATTTCACCCTCAGTTGATCGTATTTTTCCCGTAGAGAGTGAACCTTATATCGCTCATGTTCTTCTTGTTTCTTTAGATTCAAATGAAATAGAGGGAAATCCTCTCATTCTCAAGGTACAGGGGGGTGATCCTCCTGTTCCCATAAAGCAAGGGGGTAGTTCTCTCCTTCCCACAACACCCCCTCCAAGTAGTATGGTCCCTTCCTTTGATTGGATTCCACAGGCAAGATATCATCTTCCTTCTTACGTGCCCTTTCAGATCACAGTACAAGATTATAAGATACATTTACTTAGCACAACCATAGATGAAGATGCATATGTTAGTATTATGTCCTCAACTACTTGTAAAGCTTTAGGTTCTCTGCAACCTATGACCGTTACTTGGAATCTGTTGGATTTTAACAGATGAACTAGTCAATTTTTAGGGATCCTTCCTAATTTGCCGATTACTTTGGGAGGAAAAATAATTTATGTCGATGTGATGGTTTTCCAAGATCCTTTGGATTTTAATTTACTCCTTGGGCGTGACTATGTTTCTATCATATGAGCTCTTGTCTCTTCTCTCTTTCATGTGATATGTTTCTCGCATGAAGGAAGAATCGTGACCATTGATCATCTTTCATTCATTAGTCCTAATTTGACTCCCAATCAAACAACATCCCTAAATGGTCCTTATATTCAAGCAGTATATTCCCCACCACAGATTAATTATGTGGCAACTTCTTCCATGATCGTGTCTAATGATGATCTAATCAGTGATATAGTACATCATGTACTAGGGGCATTATATCTTGACCTTTCCATTAGATCCCTTGATATGTATCCCTTCTAGAGTGTTGTTCTCCCATCTGATGAGAACCTCTTGGAATCCATGACCTCTTATTGGCCATGAACAAGGTCTTCGAAGAAGATTTCCTTTCCTTAAAAAATGAAAAAAGCTATTTGGAGCACAGTTCAGTATGTCAATCTCCTTAAAAAATGAAATGAAGTGTCGGAGAAAAGTTCCTTTTCTTGTGTCAAGCTCATTAAAAAACGAAACAAGGTATCCAAAGCATAGTTCCTTGTCTTGTGTCAAGCTCGTTAAAAAATGAATCAAGGTGTCCAGAGCATAATTCCTTACCTTGTGTCAAGCTCCTTAAAAAATGAAACAAGGAACCCGGAGCAAAGTTACTTTTCTTGTGTAATATTCCTAAATTAGCATGCAGCTAATTGGAATATTAATTTTTTATTTTGCTTCTTAGTTAGAAGAATAAGAGGGTATGGAGACCCATAAATCTCCTTAGTAGGAATAAAAACACTCCTAATGTGAATGGAGATCATCTTAGTGGCTTGATTAAGCACCCTTGTGTATGAAAAGGAGTTGGAGTATGTAGACTGGGTCAACTATGACCAAATCAACAACGTTGGTATGGAAGGAGTGGCATTCATTGAGGGACAACACAGTTCTGGAGGGAGAATCCATGCATGGAAGTAGTGGCTTTAATGAGTGGGGCCCAAGGTGAGGAAGCTCACCAAGCATATAAGGAAGGGGATGGTAGACATAGAAGGCATGATTGGATTATTATTTTGTGTATGGTTTGTATGAATTGTTTCTCTCTTCAGTTGTTTAGCTAAGATTGCAGTGTTGTTTAGCACAAGGGTTTTCCCGAGCTAAATTTGGGCTACATTTCCACTCAGGAGAAGTAGTTGGGCTACATTTCCACATTCTGGCATAAGGCCAAGTTTAGCTTTCTTCAATAGCGCAGTTTCTGCTTAGGGTTGTGCTGTGTTGCAGGTTGCAGTAGTCGAGCATTGTATTGGGTGTTTTCTGAGCTAGTTTTTAGTGGAGGAAGGTTTCCTTCCATTGGGAGGCCAGTAAAAAATCCCCTTGACATTTATTGATACATTTGGCATCAGGCAAAGGTGTTTTTATCCCCTACAGTGCAGTTTCAGTCTGGATCTGCATTATTTTAGGGAGGAATTGCAAGGGTAGTTGCAGTGTACAGTTTGGGAGGTGATTTCTTCAATGGAGGGGATAACCTTTCATCTGGAGGATCTATTGGAGGAGAGATATAGAATTCTACATCAGCTTTAGCCATATCTCCTCATTTCTTTTATTGCAGCAAACCTTCAGCCGTAGGGCTGTATCTCACATTTGTATATTTTGTGTATTTTCCGAAAACCCTCTTGGGTTATCTTGAAAGGGTGATATAGGGCCTAGATCTATATGTATAGCATCCATTGAGGCATATATAATTATTTTTACATCATTGTGTGATCTCCAACTGTAGTTATGCACATTATGACTGCGTAGTAGCAACTCTCCAACATTTTTTATTATAACAACATCTCATTTTTGGGAGTGATTGTTTATGGGAGGCTTGTTTTCTCTTATCATATGACTGGTGCCTCACTATTTTGTATATATTTGCTGCTGATATTCATAATATAATGGCTCCATATTGGTCTCATATAATTTTACATTGATTTACACTACTATTTCCATTATTATGTTCTTATATTGCTGCTTTCCCCATTTGGGAATATTACAGTGGTATTAGAGCATAATCTTGGCTTAGCCTGTGGATCTCATCCATTATGCTATCAGGGGAGTAAGAAGAAGGAGAAAGAGATCAAAATGATGGAAGGAATGAGCTTTGTCTCATCAATTTTTAGATCTATGAAGGGCCTCTCCAAGGAGGTCAAGAAAAGGAGAATGGAGAAATGCAATGAGACTTCTAGAGGGTTTCAAGATGAGGAAGGTCCATGCACTTCCTATCAGCAGAAGAAAAAACCAGTGTTTCATAGAGCTCCAAAGCAATATTGTATGTCCACTTTCTTTGGAGAGGAAGGTGAAAGACATGGAGATGGAGGAAACTTAGATCATGAGATTCTAAGTGAGTATATTGCAAAATATAAATCTCAATCAAGAGCTTTCAAGGAGAATCTAACTCTCCCACAGTTTATTTAGATCAAAGAAGAGAGGAGACCTTGCAGCTATAGAAGGAGAAAGTACAATAGATTTCTATTGTCTACATTTGACGGGTCATCCACATGCACAACAAGGGCTTGGAGAAGGGAGTTGGATGCATTCTTCTTGCTACATCCAGTAGTAGAAAGAGAATTTTTTGAGATTGCAACGTTGCACCTTGAGGGTGAAGCAAACATTTGGTGGGTCATCCATTTTAGTCATGCTAGAGTGATCACTTATGCATAGTTTACTCAAAGGTTGATCAAGAAGTTTAACAAGAAGAAACCAGAATAAAATAAGCTTCCACACCACTTGCTGCAGGAGTACTTTCATAAGGAGAAGTAACACTTGCAGCTTTGCAAATTGGTCTTGGTCTCTTGACATTTAGAGTCCCATGCATTAGTCAGGAGATGCATGAGGAGGAGGAGACTTATACAAGAGCTGGTGTAGTAATACAGGAGCATCCATCATCACCAGTAGTTGGGGAAGTCATCACACCGGTGGGAGGAACCCTTGTAGCAGTGCAAGATGTTTCCAAGAAAAACCAAGGTATGCAAATGTTTCCACTTTCTAATATTTCAGCACATCTTATGGAAGGTTGTGGGGATATGCCATTGCATGACCTAGGTTCAAGATACACTACTGATTTGGAGTAGTATACTATCACTCCGCAGAGGGCCCTTGATAGGATCAAGGAGGAGATATACATTCATCCTAGTATGTCATTGTGGAGCTGCACACAACTCTTTGGGTTGGAGTGTAGATTTTTGGAGGATAGGATGAGTATTGTCCTAATAAATCTAATGCAGAACTGTATGTTCAGCATTGTGCATAATCATGAGATAGAAAATGCAACATAATGGAGATCAACAGTGCTGTCATTGAGCAGCAATGATGAGTTGGGGGCCCAACCATTATTGGAACATTCCAATGACCATTCTACATGTGTAGCAGGGGATAGGCAGATGGTTGATGAGATGCATCTTATCTTCCATTACTATGATGGATCCTTCTTGATGAGCACTTCATAGCTCAATGAAAAGGATTTTCCTTCAGCATACTTGGATTCTTATGGGTTCAACATGGTCATTGATGAGTAATCTTTATATGGAGATCTCCAGAAGGCTGCACTTCACCATCCCATGAAGTGTAGAGATATTGATTTGATTTGGGAGGATGGTATTCTCCATTGGAAGAATACCCATTTAGAGCATGACAGTAGACACTCACCATTGATTGGATGGGTGATGTTGATAAGCAAGAGGCTGGTGAGCCACTTGCAGATCTATGACACAGGGCAGCAGGAGGCATGGTTGTGCTGGCTACTCTTGAAAGAGTTTGGCTAGCATGTGACATATCCTACTTCAAAGGGTATGTTGTTAGTTGGGACATGTCATGACATTTCCATCATGGGACAACAAGGATTTTTGTTTCATTGGGGTGATGTGGCATATTTCATCATGTTTCCACTTCATAGTTTGTATGATGGAGGTGTGAGGAGGCAGCAAGAGATATTGTTGCTTTGGTTACTCTTGGGAGAGTATGGATTGATTTTCTCCCATACCTTGCATGGTGGTTCAAGAGTAGACAATTGCACAATCATGGTGAAAAGGGGGTACTCCTTAGTTTTGGAAAATCAGGAGGTACTTCCACATAGGGAGGAATCTCCCACTTATTGCAGCATTATGGTGGATGACTTTGGCATGTGACATGTCAAAGAATGGATTCATGAGGGGACAAGAGCCTTATCGCAAAGGCCAACAACGCTATCACTTGGGAGTATGTATCTATTGATGGAGTGTTCCAAAGGGAGTATGTATCACTTCACATTTCAAACCACTATGAAGAGATTCTCATGGGAGGGCTCATCCATGGACCTCATTTTTAGCCTACTCACAATGCATGGTAAGAATGGTATTTTTGTACTTATTGTTCATCTAACAAAATATTTGCATTCTCTTTCCATATATGTACAGTGCATTGCTCCAAAAGAGGGCAAGTTTCTATTTTGGCTTCATGGTATTTTTTAGACCAATATCAGTGATGGAGGAATCCATTTCTTGGATGGATTTGGGCAAGTGTTGTGTTATTCTTGTTATGCTCATATGATATATAATGTCATTTAATACCTCCTAGTAGATGAACAAACATGCACAGCTAGAAAATTGTTGGGAGACAACTTGCCACATGATGTTCTGAAACAACAGTTTGCAAAACTGCGATGTATCCACTCGAGAAACCATTGGTACCATCCAACATTACACATAACACTCACCATCTTTCTGATTTGGATGCCATATGGTGATGATGTGCTATTCACTTTGCATGGGATGGTTTGGGCAAGCAAGATTCATGAAACTAGAGAAGGGGTCTTTAGAGATCTAGTTGTCCTTTTGTCCCTTGAGGGTAACATTATTGCAGCCCAATATCAACAGTAGCTCTACAATTTTCATAAGGGGAGAGAGAGACAACGTGGGGTAGTCCATTTGGTCTATCATGTTCATTTATGCAGCCCAACTACATTGTAGGAGCCAAAGGTGGAAGAATTTTTCCATGAGTTACCATTTTGGAGGGTGACTCACTTTGTGTGGATGATAGGTTGGGGTTTGGAGCTTCACATGGGAATGAAGGTTCCCAATAATTTTCTGATTCCATACCTCAAGAAGGCCTCTAGACCACATATAGTTTCCTCCATGGATATCCCACTTTTTCATGATGAGAGCCATTTGGATTTATCATCAAAGGCTTACTTATACACTTGGAAGGAGCAACTTGGGGACATATTAATGAGAGAGCATATTGTTCATTGGAGGAACTTATCATATGAGGATGCTACAGGAGGAGGAGAGGAGGCTCTTCAATTCTATCCTCGCAGTTGCTTGGGGACAAGCAAAATTTGGGAGGGGATAATTGTAATATTCCTAAATTAGCATGCATCTAATTGGAATATTGATTTTTTATTTTGCTTCTTAGTTAGAAGAATAAGAGGGTATGGAGACCCATAAATATCCTTAGTAGGAATAAAAACACTCCTATTGTGAATGGATATCATCTCAGTGGCTTGATTAAGCACCCTTGCATATGAAAAGGGGTTGGAGCATGTATATTGGGTCAACTTTTACCAAATCAACAATGCTGGTATGGAAGGAGTGGCATTCATTGAAAGATAGCACGGTTTTGGAGGGAGACTCCATGCATGGAATTAGTGGCTTTAATGAGTGGGGCCCAAGGTGAGGAAGCTCACCAAGCATATAAGGAAGGGGATGACAGCCATAGAATGCATGATTGGATTATTATTTTGTGTATGGTTTGTATGACTTGTTTCTCTCTTCAGTTGTTTAGCTAAGATTGCAGTGTTGTTTAGCACAAGGGTGTTCCTGAGCGGGAATCCCATCTTCGAGTGCCCACTCAGGAGAAGTATTTGTGCTACATTTCCACATTCTGGCATAAGTCCAAGCTTTAGCTTTCTTCAACAGTTGTTTCTGCTTAGGGTTATGTTGTGTTGCATGTTGCAGTAGTGGAGGATTGTATTGAGTGTTTTCTGAGCTAGTTTTCAGTGGAGGAAGGTTTCCTTCCATTGGGAGGCCAGTAAAGAAGCCCCTTGAGATTTATTGATACATTTGGCATCAGACCAAGATGTTTTTATCCCCTACAACACAGTTTCAGTCTGGATCTTCGTTATTTTAGGGAGGAGTTGCAAGGGTGGTTGCAGTGTATGGTTTGGGAGGTGATTTATTCAGTGGAGGGGATAACCTTTCATCCGGAGGATCTTTTGGAGGAGAGCTACAGAATTCTACATCAGCTTCAACCATATATCCTCATTTCTTTTATTGCAGCAAACCTTCAGCCCTAGGGTTGTAGCTCACATCTGTATATTTTGTGTATTTTCTGGAAACCCTCTTGGGTTATCTTGGAAGGGTGATATAAGGCCTAGATCTGTATGTATAACATCCATTGAGGCATATATCATTATTTTTACATCATTGTATGATCTCCAGCTGTATTTATGCACATTATGACTACGATGTAGCAGCTCTCCGGCATTTTTTATTGTAGCAGCATCTCATTTTTGGGAGTGTTTGTTTATGGGAGGCTTGTTTGCTCTTATCATATGACTGGTGCCTCTCTATTTTGTATAGATTTTCTGCTGATATTCATAATATAATGGCTCCATATTGGTCACATATATTTTTACATTGATTTACACTGTTATTTCCATTATTGTGTTCATATATTGTTGCTTTCCCCATTTGGGAATATTACATCTTGTGTCAAGCTCCTTAAAAAATGAAACAAGGTCTCTGGAGAAAAGTTATTTTTCTTGTGTCAAGCCCATTAAAAAATTAAACAAGGTGTCGGATCAGAGTTCCTTTTCTTGTGTCAAGCTTTTTAAGAAATGATACAAGGTGTTGGAGCACAGTTCCTTGTATTATGTCAAGCTCGTTAAAAAATGAAATAATGTATTGGAGCATAGTTCCCTTTCTTGTGTCAAGCTCGTTAAAAAATGAAACAAGGTGTCAGAGCATAGTTCCTTGCCTTGTGTCAAGATCGTTAAAAAATGAAACAAATACCCTTCTAATTCGAGTCTTTGATTAGATCTCGTAAATTCCCAGTTGAATCTTTCACTTGATCTCATAAGTGAACGCTCATTCCATCCACCTGTTAGTAACCCATGGTCTACTTAGATGAATGAAAAGAAGCTTGGGGGGCATGTACCTAGAATTGAGTCATTATGTTGGGGGCATGAAACCTTATCCCAAGCATAGTTTGTCTATGTTACAATCTTGTGTATATATGAAACCACTCTCAATCATAGTTTCTTTGTTTCAAGCTTGTGTAAAAATGAAACCATCTTCAAGGGTTCTCAAGCATAGTTTCCCATGTTTCTCAAGGGTTCTCAAGGGTTCTCAAGCATAGTTTACCATGTGTTAGTAACCCATGGTCTACTTATATGAATGAAAAGAAGCTTGGGGGGCATGTACCTAGAATTGAGTCATTATGTTGGGGGCATGAAAACTTATCCTAAGCATAATTTGTCTATGTTACAAGCTTGTGTAAAAATGAAACCACTCTCAAGCATAGTTTCTTTGTTTCAAGCTTGTGTAAAAATGAAACCATTCTGATCTTGACTCTCGTGATTGCCTTTTTATCATCCTCTTCTTCCAGATGAACCATGGTTTTTTCATTCCATCGTCACCGTCTGTTTGGTCGATCATACGCTTTCACTTGTTTGTTATACCCTTTCCTGAGGAAATGTTGCGATGAGTGGTCTTATTATCCAACCTCTTAACCTATACATGTTTTGAGTAGTTCCATCATCACCGGAATCAATTTCTACCTTTTATAGCACTTGTTCCTCCAGGAGGAATCCTCTTTTAGCTCTTTTTAGACTCCCAAAATATGAAAATATTGTCGAGCACTTGTTCTTTCGAGCTCGTAAAAGTAATGAAAATATGTCTACTCAATATAAGTTTAACCCTTTTCGGGAATGAGATAGACTAGTTGCAAAAAAGGAATACCTTAGTTAAACATGGCTAATAGGTTCTCTTGGATATTATTTTCTACTTTTTCGGATTTGAGAGACTATTTACGAAAAGGGACATCTGGAGTTTCCTTTTTTTCCTCTTTTTTAAACTCTCTAAACATGAAAAATACGTCGAGTTTTACCTTCACTGGACTTGTTAAAACAAAAAATAGTGATGGACTTGTCACCATGATGAGACCAAGCTACTCCTTCCTAGGGCTCATTAAAAATACTAGGATGGATTCATCTAAAGGATGAACTTATGCAACAAGCATATGGTATCCTATTCAAGCTTGAGATAAAAAATAAAGAGGTACTCGCTAGAAATAGCGGGGGAAAATGGAAGGAAACATATATATTGTATTTTGTATGAAAGACAGTATGTCACTCTTGAACATGACACTTATCTGTATCTCGTGTCGGGTTTGGGACATCCTCACTTTTTCAATTGCCTTACTGGGTTTGGGAAATTCATTTACCTCTCATTTGATTATATATTTTCACCATGACCTCTGATCCTATTTTGAGTCAAATGCTGCCGAATTCCGGAGTCGTGTCGCCAATATGTTCAAGAGAAGTCCCACCTGCAAATTCAAACCACTTATACCGTGTTTGAATTTCTCTACTTCAATATTGAATCACTCTTACCAACTTCGCAAAATCATATGTTTCGTGTTGATGATGTGAGAAACATTATGGCCCTCCTTCAATGGATCACTTCCTATCGACTCCAAATCATTATCCAGGAATATGATCTAGAAATTCTCTTTCATTACCTTGGAGCTTGCATGCCTCAATGGTAGTTTCTTTGCATTCAACAATAGGTTCATATCACTGGCCATCGATTGAATGATTCTGCGAGTGCTCGACTATAACTTCATTGTTCACACTTTTGGATTGTGTTGTTGTACCTTGAGAGCCATCGTCATCATTGGTGGTTTCTCTCGTTCATGTTAATGGTTTACATCATTAACCGGTAATCAAGTGGTTTCTTCCATGTTCTACCTCAACAAATATATTCACATGGTCATATTTGTACTTTGGTCAGATGGAGACAAAGATGAAGACCTTGGGTTTCATTTGATCAATCTAGGATATGTGGAGTTATTAAGTATTCATGATTGTAAACATGATCCTTTTTAGTTGGATGGTTGTGTCCATGTCATGGATCCATGTATCCGTGATTATAAACATGATCCTTTCTATTTAGATAGCTACTTCCATGTAGTGGATCCATGTATTGATGGATGCCTGGTAATAGATGTATTGTTAGGCATACTTACATCAGAGATGTCAGATATATTGAATTATGTTTGGTTTACAGGTATCCTAACGGTGGTTCTCTCAGTCCTTTCCTTTGCTTGTAAATCACTTTACCCATCACTCCGAGTTCTGACTTCATGCTTTGGGTGGCATCTGTTAGACAATATTTTTTCACACTCCACTTTGTGTTGCCATACCACCAGTTTCGCAAAATATGTTCTCCATGAAACATGTCTAAAACATCCTTGAAGAAGTGGAATAAGAATTGATTTGAAAATATTCTGAAAATCTTGTCAAGAACCTTGTTTTACAAGCCCAACGCATTCTGCATAGCTGATGACTTGTGCTTGTCAACTTTTGCACCACTTATTTCTAGCGCTGGTAACACAAATTTTGTCAGGAAAATCTACACTAGCCCTCTTCAGGCATATCTTCCCAAAATGGAGGAGAAGATTCCCTTACTATAAGGCTTGAGAATGACGATGTGGTTTTAGGTAGTTGATGATAGGAACGAGACCTCCCATTCATGGCCATGGATCCTCTTTCCATGGATATTTCCCTTAGGAGTGGAACTCCTCCCACCTTTTATGGATCCTTAACTCCCTCTCCTTCCCTATAAATGAAATCCCTACCATCCATTAATTGTTGGTTTCCATCCTATGAGCTGAATCGTGCCCACTTGTTTCCCGTTTGCAAAGGAGGAAGTTGTTTGAAGGCGAAGGCTAGGACTTGGACTCTCACCTGAAGGAGGAATCCTACATCAAGGCTTTTGTTTGTATTTCTACATTTTTCATTCTAGTAATAATAACTTATGTGTTTCCTTTCCATAATTATGTCAATTATTGTCTATTTATTATAGTGTTCCTTGATCTGTTGCATAACATGTACTGGGAACTATTATGCTTTGTACAAATTTGTTGTCTCCACTTGTCTTTCCTTGCAGGTACTTATCTATGCCAATGGAGAGGATATCATGATCGTGAGTGTGGAAGCAAAAGAATCAAGTTTGACACCAAAAGCGATAGCATCAGAAAGAGGTAGGAAGTCTATCCTCATTCTTGGTTTCTACTGTAAGTTAGGAAAGGTTGCATATATTTGTCTTGTTTTTTGCTAGATCCTCCCATAGGACTAGAGGGATCATTTTTGTCCACAGAAATGATTTCCTGCACAAAAATTCTAAGCCCAAATCTCTTAGCGTTATGTCACTGCAACGTTTTGCTTACCCTTATTTTCTTTAGACCACTTTGGTCGCTTGTCAAGGTGTAGTTTCCAGTAATGCTCTTCATCGTGCCCTTCCTTCTTGGAATGCTTACAAGAGATATTCTCCTCTTCCATCTTAATGGAATTTGTCCTATTGGATTTTCCCTTTCCTTTGCCCCATTCTTTGAACGCTAATTCCAGTGATACACCAATTCTAGATTTTCTTGCTTCAATGTAAGTTGCTTGAACAACCACTTCATCTAGGTTAGCATGGTTAAACATGAGTACAGTATTACGAATATATTCAGGTAATTCTCCTATATATTTCATTAGAGTTTCTTATGTATGTAAGGCAATATCAAGCATTAATGCCTTCTTGTGAAATTCATTTGTTTATTCCTGCACCGATTGTCCTTTCTAAACTTTAAGACATTACCATTCCATTATGGCTTTCTCCTTATATCCTAACGGGTAGAATTGATTTCTAAGTGAAGAAACGAAATCATGCCATGATGGAAAAATATTACCAGTCTGTTAAGTCCCAAGTTGTAACTTACTCTGCCACCAGATGAGCATTGTGCCTTCTAGACGAATCGAAGCCGATCAAATCTTGACCACATCATCAGAAATATGTTGCACACTACAATACACCTCCATCTGTCTAATCCAATTATCAAGTTTCTCAACATTGATTTCACCATTATACAAGGGTAAGTAGAATTTCACATCCAATTTAAGCAAATTTTTTGGATAAGATGGTTCAGGTTGACCACCAAAAAGAAAAGAGAAAGGGTCTTTTTTATCTTCATTAGTTTCTATCTTTTTATCTGAATCAGATGGTTCTTCATCTTTAGGATTTTCAGAATGTGATGCCTCAACTTCCTCATATTTGGGTTTATCTTCCTCTTTCACCTTTTTGAACTCATGGTAAATCTCCTCGACCATGAATTGCAAGGTCAGGAAAGCATCCATAAATACTACATCAGGTCTGAAAGGATTATCACCTCTTCCTTCTTCTACCATCTCTTCTCCTCGATTTGTCCTTCTTTTCGAGCCAACTTTTGGATATCCTTCAACAAGTTCTTCTTTAGCACGCCTTGATTTCCTCCTGGTGATCATGCACACTTAAGCCAAACTATCAATAACCTTTCTGATACCAATTGATCTAAAATCCCAATCGAAATTGATACTCGTTTATTAACTTTTTAAAAGTTTTTGCATGTATTCAAAATCACCATTAAAAATATCTCAATTTAAATGACATAGGAAACTTGAAAGAAAATTGCAGCAAATAAACATTAACAACAAACCACACAAGAGACAAAGACACCAGCATGTTCATAACGGAGTTCAACTATGTTCAAGCCTACGTCTTCGGGCTCGGTCTTCATTGGGGAGGCCTCTTTATTAAAAATAATAAAAATGCATGTAAATCAAAATATGAGCTCCATATCATCAAAATAAAGCCACCAGTGAGTTCATAAGGCCTCAAAACCCCTGTTTCGACTCTTTCCATGCTCAAAACAATCTCTAAATGGCCTCAATAAGCCAAAAACACTTTTTGTTGCACTCAAAAGGACTTGCCACTATAAAATATTCGGTAAATGAACATGTGGCTCAATGGTTGAGAGCCCAGGTTATAACGGTAGAGGTCGGGTGTTTGATCCTCAATGAGCATGATTTTTTGCGATATGTCAGAGGTCATTTTACATATTTTGCATATATTAACTTTAAATGGATATGGTTTATACCATATTGTCACTCAATACAACGTATACGTTAATATTTATGGCCTTACGCGTTAACCATAGTGCGGAGGTGTATGATATGTTGGCGGATAGATATGTATGTCAGGGGATTTGGTAGGCTCCCTCCATATCCCTTCCCCCATATGTGGTGGAAATAACTTCAAACATCACATCTCTATTAAACGTAAAAAGCGACTCCCATGGCATAGTGGTAAATCACAAGATTTGTGCTTGGAAAGTTCAGGGTTCGGCCCCTGCCAAACGCACTCCATAAATTTTGTTTGACACCATAGGGCCACATGGCCTCCTTATATTGGGCCACATTTCCCACTCTGATTGGTCTTTGTGGTGCCAATCCATCGGTCCACATTCCACCAACCATACAGTGACACTTGTCGAACTCTGGAAGTGCCACATGTTGGCCGAAACTGTGAGCTTGGAACCATGACCACCAAAACCAGGAGTTGATTGTTTACTGTAGAAACCCTGAGCATTGACTTTGAACTATTGAACTTTGACCTTTTTCCCTGCTTGGACCAGAACTTTGACTGGTTGTAACTTCATCATACAATATGCCTTTTCGCACGTTCAAGTTGCATTGGATTCAGAAGAACGAAATCTACGCAATGGAGTTAGTTAGAAAATCATCTGACAACTTTGATTTTCAAGCATTTTCTGAAACTTTGAGCATATTTTGTATCCTATGAATCACTCCTTAATCATTTTGGATCAGATACCATGTAGAAATATGGTGATATAATTTTAGTTTCTCAATAAATTTAATCTAAATCAAGAGACACAATTATACTTTACTGCTCTGTAGAAATCAATTCATAATTTAGAACAACATTTGCAAACATGCATCAATCACATACACAGGTACATAGATTTATCTAGGGGTAACCAACTAGTCAAAACCTCTTAAGCATGCTTGCATTAATCATATGAATAAAGAATGTATTAAAATTGCTTACTCAGTCTAAGCACAGCGTGCAACTGAATAAAATTTATCTCTTCTCAATGAGAAGATCTGACCCAGACTTAGTCAATTTATTCCTCTGCTTGAGCCCCTATTTCCTTCCGCAAATACTAAGGAATTAGGCCCCTAATTTTTAGGAAATTTTCTCCAATTTATTGTGCAATTCCCAAGTTTGATTCTCCGACTGCATGTGAAACTTCTACACTCAAGATTGGTTTACAACTGATGTTACACTACCTTGGAATCTCTTCCATAACTAATAAATTCAAATTATTTGCAAGCATGAGCTATTTTTGGATGATTCATTAGTTAACTGGATGATCATTAAGTTAGACTGTTGTCCCACTACACAACTAACCTCCAACTAGTTCTATTAACAATTAGAACTAGTTTAACTGAATACAACTTGAAATAACTGAACTAGATTGCTACAAATTAGCAATCACACATGCATAATTTAACTCCAAGCCCTCTAAATCAAATTTACTGATATAACTGAGTGACAAGATCCATGTAACCTCAGCTAACTACCTCCAAGATATCTGTTGATGTGGAAATTTTAAATTTTCTCAATTTGACCAAGGAAAAGTCAAATTGATACTTTCTTGTTGCACTTCTCAATAGGCTTCTTGCACAAAGAGGTGAAGCAATTAGCTTCACCGGGGCATTTTTCAGGCTCATTGGAAGCGAAGCGATGCTTTTGTTCCTATAGTGTCTTTGTCGAGGTATTGTCCATGCGATGAAAACTCATACTCTAATTATCTTTAACTTGCAAGTACATATTACCCTTCTCCTACATTGAAACAGTTGTGATCTGGAAGCTTTGTGAATTTGTTTAACGGAGTAAGGGAATAGAGGAGGCTACATCAATAACCAGGTTAAATGGGGAAGCCAAGGTAATACACATTATGAATCAATACTTCCTGAAAGACTAAGACCTTGCACTTAAGAGTGAAACCTGAACAAAGAAGATGGAGTTCTACTAGTGTGCCATCAAGTTTTGACGCTGCGATCAACACCCTCCAAAAAAATTTCTAAACTTGAATTTTGGAGCATACTCAGGATCTTATGGTCTATAGTTCCATAGTATGTTCATGGTTTATTGATGTCTTGCAAAGTGTTTAATTATTCTTCTCAAGTTCTAGTTGCTACAGTCAATTACTCACACATGTTCAGTCCATGAAGAACTTATAAACATGCTTTCTTTTATGAAAGCTTGAACAAGCATATCATAGTCAACCAATATAGTTTTGGTGAAGTGTTCAATCCATTTTGATAGTCAGTGCACATTCTCCATTAACAGTCTCCCTCACTTTGATTGCAATTCTATTTTATTTCAATGAGTTTTCCCAATTTCCACTTTTGCGCACTCGTGCTTTCATAAGTGTCGCTTTCACATCCATGGTTGTTTATTTTGCTTGATTTCACTTTAATAAGTGTTTTTTTCATGTAATATTCACTTTGGCATGCATCTCTTTCATTGTTGTTCACATTTGCAAGTGTCGTTTTCATGTTTTCCTCCTTTCACAGGTGTCACTTTTCTTATTTTCACTCTTGTATGAATCACACCTTTGAACATCACTAGAGTTATTTATAGCACACACATATGCATTACATGGCTTTATATATCATTAAAATATGCACTATACACATTCCCATAGCTTAGCGCACCTTTTTGTCACATTCCTCACTTTTGTTGCAACTTGTGTTCTAAGTGTCATAATGTGTCATTTAAACTGTCACACTTAGAAATAAGTGTTTCTTTGTTGTCGTTTCAAGGTGTGACTAATATTAATGAGTCTTGTGTATATTCCTAGCTTATATTTATGGAATTTATATGCATGATACATGTTTAATTTGTGTTTGGATGCATTTCCCTCTCTTACTTTACTGATCTCACACTTAGTCATTTTGGGAGCTCTTCTTGGTCCTCCTGCTCAGTCCAAGTCATGAAGGCATTATCCCTATAACCAGGTGATGAGATTATCCTATTCATGAGCCTAAATTATGCAACCTTTTTCACTAATTCTTGTGCATTAAGTCCCTCTCAAGTCTATCTCTAAGACTTGCACATTAAGAGGCCTTCCAAGTAGGGTCACCTAAACCTTTTTGCTCATATTGACCCACTACATTGAGTTTGATTACCTATTCCTTTCATGACACATAATAGCACTCCTAGATAGAATAAAGGTCATATGACACCCTCTTGAAAAGGAAAAATAATCAATTCAAAGGCCCTCTTATATTCACAATGTAGTGAAAGCCCTCTTGGGAAAAGTGACCTCCTTTCTATTTCTTTCCTCAGAGAAAAGCACATCCTAGATGAAAAATCAGGCATTTTTGGGTTAAAATACGCAAGAATAAGAGGAAAATCACATTCCATGTGAAAAATTACCCCTTTTTGAGAAAAATTGTGTTTTCCATAAGGCTCCCTCTTTCCTTCAACGCATGGCGTAGTCCTAAGCAACAAGCCTTCACCCTTGTTCCTTGCTCTTCCCCACTGTGCTAAAATTTTTTTTAACCTCCCTCTCTAAGTGCATGGATCAATAACAAGGCTCAAGGAGGCCTCCTCTTACCCCTTGACCAATAAAACTATGTTATTAGTGTATTCCTCTCTTTTCTTCATAGTGCATGCCACAGTCTTAACCAACAAACTCTGCACCTTATCCCTTGAGATTCCTCACTGTGTTCGACCAAGGAGAACCCCTATTTACAGTGCATATATTAGTAATAATGAACAATGGATCCTTTTTAGGCTACTTATGATTTCAACTATGCTTTCTTATCAAGCCGCATTATTTCAATCTCTTTACAGGCCTATCATAAGCATCCTCTTTCATGAGCTAATAGGGATAGAATGGATGATTTTAAGACTGGTTTTTCCTTGTCATCGGTGATCTTCAGTGGCATTAATACCTTCTCAGCATGACAAGGTGACTCTCAAAGGAGATATCAAGTATAAAACAAAAAGAAACACTTGCATATAATAATCACAAAAGTGAACTACCATGAAGACATGAAGTAGATCCCAGACCAAGACAGAAAGAAAACATTGCATGATGTCTCAGAAGATTCCAATATTGATCTAAGACTCTTTGGAGGGTTAATATAAGAAACTTAGCATATATTTCATGAATATGGATTATAAATCATATCTTTCATGAATATTGAAGACAAAGCTACAAGAAGAGAAACTCAACATTGCCACCTCATTATGAGCTCCATGTCAATCATTATCAAGTTGTAACTTGTTCAAGTGTCATGTAATGTCACCAGTTTCTCTACTTTTATTAGACAGTTGAAAAATCCTAAAGGGTAAAGTGGACCCAAAGGAAAACAATTATTGTGGACATATTTTATTATTTTAATTTAATAAAATGAAAATGGAATTAATTGTGCAAATACTAGATTATGATTAGAGATCAGGAATCCAAATCCATGAATATGGATAAGGTTCATAAGACTTTCCTAGTTCTCCAAAAATTCTTGGAGAAAATCAATTAAATATTTAATTTTAGTTTGGAGATAAAAATCTAAAAAGATACCCCAATAAAGAGTAAAGTTACTGGGAAGAGGTGGAATAAAACTAAAAAGAGGAAAAAGCTAGTTTTAAATTACTTTGTGGAAGAAACAAAAGGAAAACCTAGGCAAAAAGGAAAACAACATCCTGATTAACTGGACACAGTTATGGAAACATGTTGATGGGAAAGTAGGCTTAAATAAGAAAATTTTGGGTAGACAAGGGGTTGTCTACTGCTGGAAGATTTGATCTCTGCTCGGGGGGGACCTGTGGAGAAAGAGCTCATAGGTGGGGTGGAAACCAGCCTACCTTAATTGGTATGTACAATTTAATTCATTTGACTTATAATTGTTTTATTCTAGTGAAGTTAATTAGTGGTGAAGAATTAGCTAGATTTGTTCAAGAGTATATTATGTCTATGAAATGAATGTTAAAAATTCTATGTGGTGGGGAGCTGGTAGGTCTGTGCATTTAATAAAATTAGTCAATAATAAATATAGCATTAATTTGTTTTGTTGCACAGATAATAATTTGAAGAGCACCAACTCTCAGAATTTCTAAACCCTGATGTAGGTTTAAATCTGAGGTTAAGTGAACTCTCAGAATTAATTATGCATAATATAAGTGCCATAGCATTATTTTACAAATCATGAAATTCTGTGAATAAACTAGTATAGAATGAAAACAAATATGTCTGACAACCAATGTAAATTTAGAACATTCAATTAAATTTCCTATTGTGGTAGAAACTGAATATTTTAATACTCTAACTGAGACATAATAGATAGTAATAATTTCAAGGAGGAACTCAAAAATTATTATTAGAATTAAACCATAGACTCTAGGAAAAGTATTACACCTGGAATGCAAACATAACTTCAGGAAGGGAGAAAAGTGTATATTAAATATATTACAGAGTTATGTAAATTCAAGGATATAAATCCATATACATATAAAGTCCAATTCAACTTTGGTCTAACTAATTATACAAAATTAGGGAACTTTGTCCCATAAATCACAAAGTGTATAATCTCTCTGGAATTTATGCAGAGGTATCATAATAGAAATCCCCAAATGGGTTACTGGACCAACATGAAAAGGAAAAGTCCAAAATTATGACTGAACATGAAACTACTATCAGAAGTGGTCGAACCAAATATGATGTAGAGATTACTTGCACAAAACAGAAAGAAATAAATTAATTCTGGAGCATGATTATAAATATAAATTTAAGTAAAAGATTACAACATCAAAAGGGATAAGGAATAATTACCTTACTCACAGAAAGGGAAAATCAAATCTGTAATAACAGGAGAAAGTTAAGTTATTACAGGGAAGGATATGAGGAACACCATAATCATGAAGAAATTAATGTAAATCAAGAAATGTATTACCTTACAACCTCAGAGGAGTACCAAGAGAAATTGGACATGTAAGGAATGGTAGAATTCTTGTACAATTTAAAGAGAATTAAAGGTATTAATTTTGTCAGTGCAATAAATGGAAATGAAATCAATAAAAATACCTACCTGTGAAAGGACTTAAACAATAAGAACCAGTGTACAAATTCCTTATAATTATAAAATCTATATGATTATGAACTAACGGACACAACATAGCTCTACGAGAATTTTGGAGGAGAAATCGAAAATCCTCAGTTCAAAATAACATGCAATTTCGTATTCTGGAATATATGAATGTGTTTTCCCATTTAATAATTAAAACACTAAAACAAAAATTGTTAAGGGAAACTAAATTATTCCTAATCATGTAGAGGCCTCGGAAAAGCCCAAGCTAATAGAGCATACCCAGATGGTAACCGTGGAAGTATAATGGATATGAAATGAACGTTACCCGTAGGAGGTGGTGATTGCTGTCATGAGAAAGCCTTAGAGCTTAAAAGAATTAAATGGAGTGTTGAGATTCAACAAGATAATGAGCTTATTGAAAAGAGTCGCCTTCACTAAGTGGGCCCGCAGGCTATTTTTGGCACAAGTCTATTTTTAGGCTATGTCTATTTTTAGACATGATGATCATATTTCAGAAGTTGCAGGATGCTATTTGTGGATGGTTGATCAAGTTGGAAAATATATGAGAATTCTATTTTAGAATATTGAAGTGAAATCTGGTATAGATGTTGATCTAAAAAATAGTCATGTCGATTATTATGGCTAATAATATGTCGGACACTAAACAACAACTTATTCTCTTGGAGCACTTCGGTTGATTACTACAGATGTGGCACATGAGTGGGTGAGGAATTAAAATTCGAGGGTTTCTGGAGACTAATGCATGGAGACCCATTAGAACTCAAGTGGCAGAGTTTGGTGGAGTTGGAAGAAGTAGTTATGGAGTTGTATTTAGTTTAACTCAGTTAGACTCAGTTGAGCTAGTTGTATCTAGTCTAACTGATTGATACACTAGTGAGAGTGGAGTGAATTAATTAGTTAATTAATTCACAAATAATAACTCATTAATCAACTGAACAATACAACAGTTAACTACGGTGCATGGCAGTTTCAGTGGAGACCAGTGGAGAGATAGGTGAAAGGGCAAGATAGACTATCTGTTGTGACTATAGTGATGCATTGATTGCATCACACACTCAGTGGAGATGCCAATGAGGATTGTGCAGTCAAGGATGGAGTAATTAAAATTCATTCAGAGCTATTCTTCATCAGAGATTGCGCGGTGGACGATTTATGGGAGCGAAGATCGGTGCATAGTTTGAATTGAGTGAATTAAAGTATGACGATTATCTTTTATATTGGAAGCTGATAAACTTTGTATTCTTTGTATAAATTGTCATATGATCTCCATGTTACACAATATAGTTTGGGTTTTCAACTTCAGGCTTTCCCGGTTCAAAACTATGTTATGTGCGATTGATTACTTTTGTTTATGCTTCACATGTGTGTGCAATTAATTTTTCCGCAAAAGATTAACAAGTGGAATTGATTCAGTATTTTGCATAAAGTTAAATAGTGTGATATCAGGTGAATCAAGGACATATGCATGCTTATTGCATATAATTTCTACATGGAGAATTCCACGACTTACGTTCACATGCGTTGCATAAAAAAATCTTGTCAAACAGTCACCTTGATGAACTGGAACTGAACGGTGATAAAAAAGTGAATTAATAATGAAATAGATTGTACAAACGAAATAAAAATTTCCAACCAATAGGTGAGGCAATCATTGAAGAATTGATATGGGGAATTACAATGCCCGAATAGTCACAGACAGTGGATGTCCAAGAAGGGTTCCCATGAAAAACTCCTTCATCTGCATATCACAAATTAACCGTATCAGAAATCAAAGTGATTTAAGGAAATAATTGAAATCAATTGGAATAAACTCAAATAAATCAGTACTAAAATCGTATTACCTAAATGACAAGTTAATACTGTAATGTATTGAGAAAATACGTATACCCAGAAAACGTTTAACCTTGTGTTGCCACAAAAAGAATTACCAGTCGAGGTTGTGTTTTGACAAATGAAGCAGAACCATAACTCCGTGAAGAATAATACTGTGAGTTAAGAGATGAACACATCTCTGTAATACTGGCAAATGCAAGCCAACAATTTAGAGGAAAAAAAAACGTGGAATACCCAGATTAGTAAATACAAATCCAGAAAATGAATTAGAAGATAAAAGGTTGAAAATAATTTAACAGAGAAAACTCATAGAAAAATGAACTAGAGAGCTTTAAATTAAGTTTAAAACGTATCAACTCAATAAAAAATGATAAATTATTGTTACCTGAGTTGGTGATGAGACCCACGAACTTAATATCGGTGTAGAATATGGAGCTCTCACATCAACATGAAACGAAAACAAAAATAGTTGCAGAGTAGAAATGAAAATGCTCAACAGAGAACACTAGTTTTAAAGATATCCACCAAACAAAAACGAAACAATAAAACTAACCCTAGCCCTAAATCATGAGGAAATCCTCATCGTCCGGGTGGAGGCAATCCGATGCTGTAGAATTTCCCGCGTAGTTGAAAAGTACCATCAACCAACAGACGAGCCATATGAACAATGTACAATAAATTAAATGAAATAAGATACCAAGGAAAATCTACATACAAATGGTTGGTGTACATTCATACGAAGACGCAAGCGCATTAAACCAGTAGTAATTTCCAAATCGTTGCAGATCTAATGACCTGAAAAATTTGTGATGGCATGGAGAAGGAATAAAACGACCTTACATATGTTACTGCAACGTGAGAGTTCGAGATAATATCATATAGGTACAAAATGACAATGTGTAAATTCAACCTTCAAGCAGACCTTTAAAGGTAAGTGGAAAATCGATTTAATTGAATAGAGTTTAATACGATACCCAATTGAACTATAATTTCGATTATAAGGTTCATATGTAATTCTACTATGGTTCAAAAAAAATGTGAGTGCAATCTCCATAGAAGTTAAGGTAGAGCAAGCGTAAGGGTGAGGTAGATACATAAAGTTTGACATATGTGGTAAGGAAAACAACTTGGGATTATGCCAAGTCAAAAAGGTAATTTCCATTATGAATAGTTATATATATATATAAAGAGCTAGAAGTAATGTGATATAGATAGGTATATGGTAATACCTTATCTATAGTGTGAAATATAAATACCATAATGAATGGAGTGGTAAATTAACAAAGGGTGGACCAAGTTAGGAAAGAGGTAAGTTAGAGAAGAAATTTTAGTGTAAGTGGAAGTATAGCCTGACAACTAAATAGAGTAAAAGTACAACAACTAAAATGTGGTCACATAATATTCGTCAAAATGTGACGAACCCTAGTAAGTCTATTGTATGTGAATATTATGAATTCCATAAATAGAAAAAGAAAAAAATTTGTTGGAAGCGGAGTTGTTACATGTCATAACTATGTCCAAGGTGTCCATGTGTCTTGCCACATCATCATGTGGAATGAAATGATGTATTCTCAAGAAAAGGACAAAATGTAATGTGTGGAAGTCCAAGGTTCATATGTCGAATATGAAAAGTAACATGGGTATATATGGACAAATGAGTCATTTAGATAAGTCCAAAAGTCAATTAGAAGTTGAAGAGTTGTTTAGAAGTTCAAAGGTCACATAAGAAGTCCAAGAGTCATGAGGATATGAAAGGTAATTCCTCTTGTTATAAAAGAAACTTCATAACTCAAGGAAAGGGCTTTTGGAGGCTTAGGCTTTGGAGAGATAGTCTTGGGACTCTTAGCTTCTCTACTTGGCATATGAGAGAAAAATACTCTTTGGAGAAGCAAGAAGTGACTTAATGTTCCAGTATTGGAATTAGTGCCTGACCATTGCTTGGATATTTCACCTAACATTGAAGCTCAATGAACCAACATACTTTCATGCATGTGTCGCGGAAGTTTTGAGACTATTCTTTGGATGTTTGTGGTATATTTTATATTCATATGTATTAATGAAATTGAACTACTTCATTGGATTTGGTACTTATCTTGTTGAATGTATTTTTTATTTCCTTTCATGAATTGTTGTTATCTTGTGAACTAATTTGCAAGTTAATCAATGAATCTTTCATTTCTCTCATTTGATTTCTTAGGATGGTGCTACTAATTTCCTTCCAGAGACTCAATCTTGTCTCCCTCTCATGAAGGTCTCCTTTTACACATTGAAATTGGTGCTACAAATTTCAACTTACTTGCTTGTTCGAGGGTTATGTATATAATTTCTTATGTTATTCATTGAAACCCAGGGGAACCTTATAGTTATGGTGGTCAGGTCTATAATTTGGATGGGGCTCCTACTCCAAATGGTATGAGTTCTAATTGGGACTTCACATTGGGGAGACCCCCTGTATGTTGGTATTATCCAACACCGTCAACAAATTGATTGAAAGGAATATTCACATAATGTTTGATATAAATTATTAAAAATTTCACTAATGAACTCATTGATTGTAAAATCCATTAGAGTATTTAATTGGAATTTCAAGAGTCTTCTCATTTAATGCATATTGATGACCTCTCAGTTGAGATAATTGTTTTGTTTGAGAAATTGAAATTTTAACTCCAATTTAGGATAAGAAGACTTGGAAGTCTTCCCTGTATTGTGTCCTTAGAAGGGCTATGGAGAATTTCCAAGTTTTGGGGCTACTAGGGAGCATAGCCCAAGATCAATTGGGAGAGCATAAATCTTCCTTATTTTTATATTTCTTGAAATAAATATGTAATATTTTTATTTTTAATTGATAAGAAAATTTATAAGAATTATATCCTTCAATAATAGGCCTTAGTCCAAGCCTTTTCCCTTTAAACTGTAATGGAATTTCCAGGCCTTAAATTGTCAAATTTAGCTGGTAATGGACCTCTTTCTTGTTAGCCCTAAAAGTAATAGGATTTATGGCCTTAATTGTAATCCCTTAACAAGGGCTAATTATTGTGATGATTATGTTAATGTAAAAATATGTAAAATTGTAAGCACTTGATTGCATAAATAAACTCTATTAGGAATTTGGTATTACATGAAATGGAAAATCTCTTGAGAGAGTCTAGTTAATTGTTATAATTATGTAGGAATGATTTTTTAATTCACATAGCTTGATGATTTAATTAACTCTAAATGAGCTCATTTAAAGGGCCTATTTCAAGTCACAAAAGGATGTGCTAAGCATGGGGGGTTTATAGGTGTCATAGGAACACCACAATTCCATCTCAACACATAATGCAAATCTCAATACATTGAGACTCCTGAGAGAATGGTGACCCACATGGTGATGTACTCAATTGAATGAAACTTTGTTCCAAAATTTGCAACATTTGTTTCTCCACCTCACTTGCTTCAATAACAAACTACTTGTATAACCCAATGTTTGGAAATGGGCAGTTCATAAATATTTGGATCCCATGCTCCACTTCCCTATTGGGTAGTAGCCCTTTAGGATATTGGAACACATCCATGTATGCATGTACCAACTCTTCTAGTTGTTGTTTTTGTTTCTTAGTACACCACTCTAGGGAAGCTTTTTCTCCCACTGACTCGTATACAAACTTATTTTCTCTTAAAAATAGTAAAACACACTTCTTGATAGAATTCACCAGTTTCTTGGCTAGGTTGGAAATTACCAAATTTTTTACTTGTCTTTGTGTGTATTGATGGTGAACGATTTTCCATCCTTGAAAATATGGTAGTGGTTGGCTCTCCACATGAAGATTTAATCTCACATGTACATGTAGGGACTTATAAACACCACTCCACATACATCAAGGGGAACTACATCTAGGTATACTTCATCAATCAAATTAGCACTCATAACAAATCTATTTTTTCACTGTTTTGTTACCCTTATCTTTGCATCCTTATTTACCCATCCCAATGGATATGGGTCTATATGATCACGAAATTCCAATCCTAATTTTTTGGCCAGCTCTACGACAATGGTATTTTCTTGTGATCCTAAGTCAAACAGAGCATAAATATTTGGCAGTTTAACCTATATCTTTAAGTGGAAGAGCCTGGTCTTTTTGGTCTCTTCCTATTGGTCTCTTTTGCACTGATGTATAAATGATATTCTCATCCACGTCAAATTTAATTTAAACTTGTTTTCTCAAATCAGTGGCCATCATTATTATTCTTATTATTATCTTCATTTTTGGTCTTCAAGTTAAGTTCCAGATGCAACTTCCAACACTTCTCATTTGTATGATTGTCAATGTTATGGTGGTTGTTGGGATCTTTGCACTAGTGTGTTTTGGTTACCATATTTTTATCTTCCCCCCTTTAAACTTATTCTTCCCCTCCTTAGAAGCATCATAGTGTTCCTTCTACTTCAATCCACTAGATTTCCCTTTCCTCGGGCCCATGTTCTTCTCCATGTATTGTGCCTGTACACAATCCCCATCCACCGTTATGGGCTTGAACAACATCTCATGATTCCAAAAATCACTGCATAGACCCCAGTGATACTTAAGGAGTACATTTTGGTTCTTTGGGTTGATACCCAACATTATGGCCATATTCCTAAATTTTGTGTTGTACTCTTGTGCAGTTTACCCCTAGTTCAACTTGAATTAGTGCCACAGGATCCATCATTTATTTACATAACCAATAGGGTAAAGTTTTTACTTTTTGAGGGTTTTTAAATTCCTCCAACTTAGTCACTGGAGGATCTCCCTCCAACCTCAAGGTATTTGTGTGGATTTCCCGCCAGGTTAGGGAATGGCCCTCTAATTTCAAGTAAAAAAATGAAATCTTTTATTCTTCCTCTATATGATGAACACTGAAATAAAATTCTAATTTATGCAATGAATAATTTAGCTTTAGATCGTTGATATCACCTTGGTACAATTTGATATCAACCTTCATTTCCATTTTGAATATGGATTGTGAATGTCTCACATCGCTAAAACTTGGTTTATCTTTTTCAGGTCCTTTCTTCTACTCACTCTCTATTGCTTCCCGATATCTTGATCTCTTGATCTCCCCTTTGATCGAACCTCTACGTTAAAAACACCATCTTCTTTGAATAGTCTAAGATTATTGGTCCATGCCAGCATGAGGAGATTCACATTATGATCTATGAGCTTAGAAACCTTTCCTTTGTAGGATCACAAGGGTTATTCAGAGATTTGTTGCCTATGACTAAGGTTTTATGAATTTTATCTTAGCAGATCTAGATATCTTCTGAATCTCCACAATATACTCAAACAAACCTAATATGATACTAATATGATTATTAAATTTCCACGGACATTCCATTGGACAGTTTGTCACAATAGATCTGATAAAATTATACTTAAAATCCAAAATCTACGTTATGAGGGTTTATTTCCCTATAGATATTTAGATTTATAAATTATTGTTTATTGTGTATGCATACAAATTATAATTATGCAAAAAATAGTTAAAAATAAAAATAAAACCGCACAAACCACGGTCAACACAAGATATAACCTAGGAAACCTTTTCGGGAGAAAACTCAGCTAGAATGTGAGGTTGCTCTGGTCCCTTTCCCTGAATAGAAAATGGTTGCAAGTACAAATAAGTAAGGCCTATTTCGCATGGGCTACCATAGTCCACAAATCCTCTATGTGTGCTCTCTTCCTATTCCTCTTTGCTACTCTACTCATCTATGGAACAAATTCACTCGAAAAGAATGGAACCCCTTTTCTTCTAAGTGGCAGAGTTATAACATAGCCTGATAACTTACTAGTGGTTAGGTTTGACTCACTTAACTCTTAATAAGAATTACAATATGGGCTCTTCTATATTTTTATTCATCTTTAGCATGTGGCTAGTCCCTTTTCCATAGATAATTGGGGTTGGAATGACATCCTCGCAAATTATGGTGGCGAAAAAAAGAAGGTCAAATTCCAAGTGGCATAACTTTTGCATACAGACTCAAATTAAGGTAATTATTGTGTCATTAGAAAGGTATCTATGTGTAGAATAGGAAAAATATGTGTGACCCAAATAAAATAAAAAATTACCCCCAAATAATGTTTTTTATGCCTCAAAATTCTCTTAGAAGTTTTCAGACCCTAATTTTCCAAACTAGGTTATGTCGGTAAAAATGGTCATGTGAGATGATTCCTCCCCTTTTTCCACTTTTAAACCATCGAGATGGATGAAAAAATATAATTATACAATATGGATAAATATTAAGCTTTCACGACAAAAAATTATATCCATTAAACTTTTTCATCTCAATTCTCGTATTGCTAACCATTTTTCCTTACAAGGAACATTGCTTTAAATATCCCATTGGAACCATGTTTGTTTCATATATATTCAAGATCTAAGATAGAGTTCCAAGATCAATAAACCCTTAGCAATAGAGGCATCCCCTTGAAGCCAAAAACGCATTGATATTGAATGTTGGTACTACCAAGATTTGATATCTACTTGATGGGAGCCTCGATACCTAGTATATTGCTCATAGATTAGAACTTGATTGGACCTAGATATTAAGAAACTCTAGACTTTAATTTCCAAATTACAAGGTAAGGAGGTAAAAATTCTTCCCTAAAGTTTTGGAATGGGTTTTTATGTTTTGAAGATTCGCGTTGTCAACCAATTGAGAGTGACATTTTGACATAGAACTAGGTTACCAAGGACCCTATGATCCTAGAAATACTTACCTTTAACAACCCACAAAACTTTACTCAACATAAGTTTAAATGTTAGATCAAAAATACATCCCTTAGCATCATTCACCCTACATTATTACATCTTTGAATTAAGGCCAAAGAATTCACGAAATGGTAACATGAAAGCTATTATTGTAAATTTCAGTCATTCATAAAAAGAAGTTTCAACTATTTTTTTAACCAGAATGATAATTTTAGGAGAATCGGTAACTTCAATCATATTGGTTGCCACTATTACACCAGATACAACTATTTCATAAATGTCTCTAACGAGCTAGTTACAAGATGTCTTTGCAGACATCAACCCACATAGCTTAAGAAAAAAATTGTTCAACAAACCACTGGAGCTAAGATACTTTGAAAAGACATTAATGGAAACTCAACAATTCATGTTTCTAATGGTTTCACACACCATAACAAGAAGCTTAATGTAAGGTATAAGTGGGATATTACTCATACCTACCATAACTTTAAGGCACATATATCAAATTTCATACAAACATCCTTCAAGATACATATACAAGTTCAATTTACAAGTCGTACCATTTTCATTCAATTGTGCACCAATACCTTATATTCATTTATAATCCATCAACTAGGAAAGTAACAATGCTTCAATTTGATATCCAATTTTAAACATGGTAGGATACCATTCGATGAAGGTATACACACATACACATATATATACATGGGCTTATGTATATCAAATCATACATCACTCACTTTTCTTTCAAGAAAATCTTAACGAATAATAAAATTCATCCATCGAAGGATGTTGTAGGGAGGAAGATCATTATTCTCACAAGACTCTAATGCAAACAATCATAGGATTACAACTCTATCTAGGATATACCCTATAGTTCACCATTCCTATTGCATATGGGATCTTTTACCAAGCATTATATTACATAATGATTTCATACTTCCTTCATGTATAAAATAAGAAAAGGCCAAAACAACACTACCAAACCACTCATCAAGTAGTTGGAATGGACCTACTTACTATTGTCAAGGTCATTGGTTGAATACAATAGACCAATCATTAAATTTATATACTCACTACTTCAATTTGATAAAAAGGTATCATCTTAATCTAATATAGGACTTTCATACTCGTAGGAACCAAATATTGATTTTTACAATGGTGATTTTATACCCATATGCTATTATATTTTAAGTCATTATAGATGCTATGTGAAGACTTATTTACAAAATCAATATATCACAAATATATGGCTCCATATTGTAGCTATAAATATTACCCTTCAACAAAGCCACTAAGTCATGATGTGGAAAGTTGCAATAACTCAGTGGTGGTGAGGAAAGTGTGTCTCAACCATGTAACTATCACCATACTCAAGATATTGCCCTTGTTTGGAGAAAACAACTTAGCATGCCAATTCACGTAAATGAAATTAGAAGTCATTTACTTTTTAAAATTCAACTCAACATGAAATTACATGGAATTGTAATCAGAAGTTACTCATCCTTAATATTTGTCATAACATAAACATTTTGCACATTAACCAAGGAGAAAATTAAAATAAATTCCATATATAAATAGACATATCATGAAACAAAAGAGACACTTATCTGGAATTAAAGCTTCCAATTAATCGGGATTGATATATTTTCTACTCAACTATAAGCTCAGTTTCACATATGTCTTTTCTACAGTTTGACACCCCCTAACCAAGTTATGTTACCACAAGGGGAACTTCTTCAAACACCCAAGAAATTGGTCAGATAAAGGAAACCGCCCCTCATAGGAACAACACAAACAGGTGACTCCTCCTTCTTGTTAAGCCCAAGGTCTCCACTATTTTTAGATGCCCTTCATATAGCTCGCATAGAATATGAGGGAATCCCTTCACCGCTCTGTAACCCCTTAATGGTTTCCTCACTTCATGCCTCTCATTTTCATCCAACATGCGTCAATTTTAAACCCTATAGAAATACTAAGGATCTGTTGAAGGCTCGAAATTCTCTACCTCAATATCGAGGAAAACCACTCGGTCGGGAACTCAAAGTAGCTACTTTTCTGTTTGGAATGGTGGCTCCGAATGGGATTATGGGACCAGCTTCCCTTAATAAAATAATTAAATATGGATGAGATATATATAAGTGTAAGGCTAATGATAACTATGCGATAAAGAATAAATAAACTTAAAATATCTAACATGGGAAATATTTCTCTGTATATGTGACTTTAGAAATATTTCATAAATAACAAGACAATATAGATCATCAAATCATCTATGAGGTTAAAACAAATAATGATAACTAATTTAATTAAATAGTTGATTAAGTTAGTGATGAAGCTCATTGCACATCTAAGATTTCGTTGTTCATGCATATACTTGTAAGATTTCAACCACACACATCAATAGTGATAAATATCTGATTCTTAGCAAAATCATATATGAATAAACACAATTTATATAATCATTCAACTCTTAAACACAAAAAAAAAACATATAGATAGTAGTACCTGATATACTTTGGCTCTGATCATGAGAAAAATAGTGGTGATTCTGCTTTCTATTAATATTTCTTGAAGCTGCAGTAGTGAAAACCAAAACCTCGCTTGCCAAAATTCATAATCCCTACTTCATATTCATGAAGGGGATTTATAGTTTCTAGTGAAAATACAAATTTAATAAAGTATCATAAAACATTGTAGTGGTTTCAACAAACCATCCTTAAAGTAAAGTAAAAGTCAATAATAGAATTTAGTTGTAACAATATGACTATGACTGAGATGAAGGTTGTTCTCCCATTTATTTTCGAAGTTTGCATATATATGTCATTGGTTTTAATTCGAGTGGATGATGAGGTTGGATGTGAATCTGTCTCGGGAATATTGCATTGTTGAGTGTTGGAAGGAGATGAGTAGTCTTGTTGGAGAGACACCTCCACACGAGCCACTGACTGTGAGGTTTAACCAAGTAATTCCAATGGCATTCTATGATAACCTTTGACATATTCTTGATTTTTTCAGCCTTTTTTATCGATAAATCTTTCCATCAATTGGTTAACAATTTAACATCTGCAAAGTACCTTCAAGGCATTCTTGGATCAAGTTTGCTTGTACTAGACTTCCACTGATATATTCAGTGAGATTGATGGAAATGTTCCTAACATTGACAATTTCCATTTCTACATACTTTAGTTTAATTTCCCATTCGTTGAAAACAATCTCCTTCTATGACTCTTCAATTGGAGGGAGCTCAACTGATCTCCCTACAACACTATCTTGCCATAATATGTAATCATAAATTTTCTCCTCGACCTCTTCATAGTATGTCCTTAGCGCGGACAATTGATTCACTAATGAATCACTTTATTTGCATAAGTCATTTATAATGGCCAATTTCAAGCATAAAATGACTTGTTGTTGAGCAAGGAGAGTGTTTATATCTCTTGATTATTTCTTAAATTCATTTATCTCGGAGTTCACTTTCAATTGTTCAATCTTCTGTTGAAGTTCCTGGATTTGATTTTCCCTCTTTTTTAGATCAGCTTCATATTGAAGCTTTAAGTCATTGAAATTATTCTCAAGCTCTGCAAGCTATGATTTCCATTGTTGTTCAATAATTTTCTTTTCATTATCCAGACAATGTTCTAGCTGCATAATTCTTTCATCTTTATCCTTTAGGAGTTGTTGTACTTCAAAAGATTTGTCAATAATATCAGTGGCATATGCTCCTACAAACTGTGAGAGCCTACTGAGATATCGTGTAGGGTCTTCTTGGGGATCTTTCCAAACTACTTCAAAAGAGGCATTACAAGGGACTAAGGCCTAGGTGTGTTCAACTTTCCTTCTTTTTCTCTGTCTGTTGACCACAGGTCTCTGATTAGGACTATAAAAAACATCAAGAGGAGGGACTTCTTCGATTTTCAAAACGACATAAGAGGTCGAAAATACTAGTATAGTTTCTAAATCATCGGTATCCAAAGCTTTATCAGAAGCCCAAACAGTGAGCGAGGTCTTCACTTTAACTTCAAGGGTCTATGTAGTATTTTCCTGCACTGGAGTCTTGAAATATTTAACCCTTGTTGTTTGTATAGTTTGGTTGAATTCTTCCCATATCTGATCAAGTTTGCTACTTTTTTGAGTTTCTTTAGTTTTTGTGGTGGATGAAGTGGTTGTCGCTTTGGTTAGAGATTGTTATAGTGTTATTTCTCACCTTCATATACTTAATGATTTACACTTTTGCCTTGGCACCCTTTCCTCCAGACTTGAATATTTTTCTCAAAAACAGTGTCTTAAAACCCATACGCGATTCTGCCCAGACTGTTTCGCGTATATACGCGAGTCCATTCATAGATATCTGCGTATACCTTTTTAATTATTAAAAAATATATAAAATCACTATATTTGAGGCAGGTTTGATGGTTATTCCAGTAATTCAACCACCCCAACCCGTGGCCCAACTACTCCTAACTGCATAAACTAATTTGAGGGAGTATAAAAGCCCCTCAAAGGTATGGCCTAAGGGAGAGAGAAAATATATAGATATTATACTCTGTTGGAGCCCTATTCAAGTCTGATGTTCCCGTGCTTCCGGCACTTCCCAGGTATATTCAGGAAACCCTTGTTTCCTTGAGATTTTCATCACCCTATATGACATCTATCGTGCACACATCTTGGAAGAATTCTTGCGAGGCTAGGGCTGGACAGATCCAAAGGACGGTATACTCGAAGGCCGTGGCAGGATTCAGGTGATCTCTCCACGCTTTGATTATTGTACGTGTCATTCATAATAAGAAGATCCATCTTGTTCCCGAGATTTACGTGTTAATGATGCTTAATATATGTGTAATAATCATTAATTGAACATTTCATATGGTTTTCATGATATTATACATGGCTTTCACTAACATCTAGGAACTATATATGCTGTACAACTAGGTTTTTGTGTTCGTTCTTTGTGGATTTATAGGTTTCGGAGCACAAAGTGTTGCAGGGGGTTTGCACCTCGCAGGATCTACATCAACCGAGGGACTTTCGGGTAAGTTCTGCAACCATTAGTATCTAGTTTTCAGTGTAGAAGTTTGTTAAAGTGAGTCCTTCTTGAATGGCATGCCCCTGATCTGTGAAGGTTGTCAACCCAAAACCTTTAGGGTATTAATTCCCGAAACAAAAATGGCGACTCCGCTGGGGATCACATTCTTGTGATTTCCCGTTTGGGTTGTTTCATCTGTCTTGTGGGTTCCTAATAGTTTCTATCACTTGTATCAGTCTAGCAAGTCCTTTTTCAGTCGAATAGAAGACCTAGTCTCTTGATCAAGCTTAAATTTTGTTTTTTTTCCTTATTCTGGTTTACATACGCAGTTTGTTCTGTACACAGTTGCCTATACACGCTATTTTTTGCAAAGGGACCAGCAGATACGCGAGTTTCCTTTGTTACAGTCGCGTATGCGCGCTTGTTTCCTTCTGAAAAAGCGCGTATGCATGGGAAATTTTGAAATTTTTAGTTTCTAGCCTCTGTGGTCTTGTCTGTCTATGTTGAGCTATTCCTATAGCATCTTGAAGACCTCTAGACTGTGTTTGAAGTGACTTCTTATCTGTTTCTCTCTTGCTTGAATGAAAACCTAGTCATTTGGTGAAATCCTTGTTTTGTGTGTTAGCAATTGAGGCTTGAGCACCAAGAACTTTCTCTGAAGATTCTTGGTTGTCCTGAACATTCAGAGCAGTGAGCCATTACTCATTTGCTCTTCCTGGCCTTATGCATTGCTTCGATTTTGATTTTTGCCTCCTTGGTGTACTTGGTTTTCTTGATTTCGTAGACTTGTCTTGTTGCGATTCTTGAAAGATCTATGTTGATTTTGTGGAGTTTTTGTTCGCTGCAAGATTATTCTATTTCACTTAGTTGGTTGGTTGAGTTTCTTGTTTTTTTGTTGCTCGCATAAGCCCCGCTACGAAAGTTGCATGGTTGGTTTGAGTACTTTGAAGCCTTAGATTGAAATTTGTGTCTGCTTGATTCAGTTTCTGGATAGTTTCATTTGTCTTATTGAAATCCCTTTTCTTTCTTTGATAAGTTGAAAACCTCAAAAAACATTTTGCATTTTCTGTTGCTTTTTGCTTTGTTTACGATTTCTTTTTCATCTTTTGAAGCTTTTTTGTCAAGTTTCTAGTCTTCAGTTCGTCGCTTGATTTGGAAGGAAGTCTGTCTTTGATTTTCCTCTTTTATATCAAGTGATTTTTAACGTTTTTATACACAGGAGTTCTGATTTGGAACTAGCCTTGTTGACTGTCAAAAAGTGGTTGAACTTTTGGTTTCCCTAGAGACTTCCCTTTTGCTTCTTTAGAACTAGCATCTTGGAATTTGCATTGCATTGGTAGTTTGCATTTAAGTGCATTCAAGCATTTTTGTACTCTTTTTCATAAATTTCTGAGTTGTGAGTGACTGAAAAAAAAAACAAAATTTTTTTTTGTTAGTTTCATAGAACCTCAGTAGAAATCACTCTTCATCGAAAGGAAATCATTGCATTTGCATGTAGTTTGGTTTTCATTGGTTTCTTCTATGTCTTACAAACACCATCATTTTCTGACTTAAATAACAACCCATATAAAATAAGCGATATAATTAAAAATAACTAGTAGTTTTTGTATTATTAGAACAACTAGCTAGGTTCTAGGGCCTTGGATTAGGTGAGTGGAGAGTTAACTCTCCAAGGCTGCTCAAACTGTTAAACATAGAAGTCGATTAATGAGCGAAATCCAACATCGTTTAGTGGACCAGGAAAGCTCTCCTCCAGAGAGTCAAGCGCAAGGGATAGTGCAGGCAGAGAAGAGAGATACCCCCTCTCCTATTTGTTGAATCTTGACGTAAGACAGTTTCGCCCGACTGCCGATACGGATTGGTGGCCGTAGTTTCCTATCCTAGGGATCACACAGGTGACTGCGGGGGGGAATACCCATGGTACCTGAGGCAGACATTGTATAAATTCCATCAATACTTCTGGAGGGTGCCCTTGCGAAGCTTGTGTACTTGCACAAACAAAGGCTGTTGTTAGGAGGTCAGCGTAACTGTTTCTGTTACCTTCGCTAGTGGATCTAAGTTGTAATTACCCCAGACTACTTTCGGAAGGTCCTCTTATTTCGCTTTCTCGTATTTTGGTGTCTGGCCATCATCACCCGAAGCGGAAATACTTGAGAGTTGTTTGTTTGGCTGGATCTTAGGAAATTTTTAGAGAGTGCTCTTTGCTCCTATATTTCCTAGCTTCACATATTTTTTGAGTCTAATATAAATCTCTTAAAGTGGCTGACCGATCGCCTCGTCGATCGAGGAGGCTTCGTGGGTTGTCTCCCGCGAGTTCCGAGCCTTCTTCAAGAAGGCGTATGGGTAATTTGGAGGGCGATTTTCACCTGGTGGTTTCAGAGACATCGGAGAGAGATCCTCCATCAGGGCTTATTGTTTCTGTGGGTGGTTCTGGTGTTGGTGTCAGTTCATCATCTCAAGAGTCTTATTTCATGCTGAAGAAGTAGAAGTAGAAGAAGTTCCTCAGCCTGCTGAGTCTCTTCCATCTCCTCTTCCTGCTACTCATCCTTTCATCATTCATTACATCGGACCCAAGTCTCAGATACCCGCAAGTCCGTATCCTTCATATTCGCACCTTTCGATGGCCACGACTGGGAACACAGCTTCGGCTGTGAGTGTTGCAAGTGTTCAGACCCCTCTTTCGGTATAAGGAGGGGGCACTATTGTTGTATCTACAATCACTTATAGTACTATTGTGTTTGGCTCTGGTCACACCCAGTCACATGCTTCACAATCTGGTCCCTTCTCCTTTGGGATGCCCACTAGTGGGATTCCTTCTTTCTCCTTTTCTGCTACATCAGCTGCATCTGCACCCATGTCTTTTATGGCTAGTGGATCAGCTTCTTTTCAAGGGTTCCCCTTTGGGAGTGGGCATATACCTCATTTGACCCCTTCCTTAGGATCTTTACCTTTTTCTTCTTAGACTTAGGGTTCCAATCCATGGTCTGGAGGTCAAAGTTCTAATACCTTTACAGGTTGGAACCCCGTTTTTACGGCGATGGGAGCGGGGAATAAGTTTCTCGCTGGTCATCAAGGGAATGCTCCTTTCCCTTCATCAAGTACTTCACAGGCCTTTTCCCCGTTTGCAAATGCTTGGAACCCTTATCAAGGGGTTTCCTCTCCATTCACTACTTCGGTGGGGGGGAATGGTCCTATTTACAGTAACTCTATGTTTGAGGGGGTCCTTCTCTTAATGCTGGGTCACAAGGATTTCCTATGGCCCACAATTCTCTACAAACAAATTTTGGCAACCTGGTGCCTCAACAAATCCAGGGTATTTTTTTCATAACGTTGGGAATCCTTCCTTTGGAGGATGGAATTCCTAGGCTCCTCCTCGGTTACCATTTCTAGCAACGTTAAAATTGACAGATTTGTTGAAATTAACTAATGATCCGATTTGATATTGTCCTGGATGGCCTCCGGTCCCCACCAAACTCCCCTCAAGCATTCCAAAGTTTGAAGGGAAAAATGGGGAGGATCCGGCAGATCACATCACCACTTTCCATCTATGGTGCTCATCCAACTCCCTGATTGACGATTCGATTAGGTTGAGGTTATTTCAACGCACCTTAACTGGAAATGTTTCCAAGTGGTATATCGAGTTAACTGGGGGCAGTTTTTCCTCTTTTGGAGATTTGGCTACTATGCTCTTAAACCACTTTCAGTTGCATGTTCATTATGACGCCGGGATTGACCTCCTGGCTAATTTTCAGCAGGATAAGGCAACTCACATTTCTAATCATATTTAGGAATGGCACAGAAGGAAGAGGCTCATTAAATCCCATATTCCGAATGAATTCCTTCTGGAAAGGTTTTTGAAGTCTTTGCAACCAGATATTTCTAAAGATGTATCCCTATCAGGGGTATTTTCTGAAGAGCAGGCTATTTTTAGGGCTCAGCAATTGGAATTGATTTATTCTCAGTCTAGGGTCCTCAATAAAATACTGTCGGATGCTCCTCACTCCAAATTGGACTTGTCCAAAACTAAACCCGGTCCTCATGGTGATGGGCTTATTGGGTCAATCGATAGCGGTGCAGCTAACCTGCTTAGTCAATTGCAGTAGTTGTCTATTCAATCTGCTTCTTCTGGTCAGGATGTGCCTTCAGTGTCTACCCCTTCTTAGTCATTGGCAATTAATGTCATCCAAAACTCTAACCCCAAAGGAAATCAACAATCCGATGGGAAGAAGAAAGGACGGAATAACAAAAAGAAAGGCAAGGATGGGAAGGGGAATGCGAAAAAAACCAACGACAATGTTGGAGAGGGTCAAAAGGACAATAAGAGGAAAGTAAATTTTCCATGAAAATTATGCACTGGAGACCATCTTACACACCCTTTCCCTAAAATTCAGGATGCGCAGCACTTGTTAGCTCAATAGGGTTCTTCTAGTTCCCAGGCTGAACTAACAAATCCTTTTCCCCAAGGGAAACAATTGATTGCTGGCGTGAATCAAAATACTGGGGCTTCCTCTCGGGGCAGCTAGGAAGGGGAAATTCCGTCAAACATATATATGATGAGTGCTCACACAGATATCGCTATGAGATCTTGTGATTATGGCGAAGCCAAATCTTCGAAAGCTAAGGGTACTCCTAATAGTGTTGAACCACTTCATATTACGAAGCCTACTGTTGAGCCTATACCTCGAATGCCGAAGACATATTCAAAACGCACGACGATTAATCCAAATGCCAAGGCTGCTCAGAACTACTCCATTGTAGAAGATCTAGCCTAGATTCCTTGTGCTATGTTTGCATCAAAGGTGCTCCAGTCTTGTCCTGCTCAGTGAAGTTCTTTGCTCACTGGTATTGGGGTTGTAGATCCAAAAAACTCTCTTATGATTACCTTTGATATGTCTAATTTTAAAAAGAGACTCCCTCATCATATGGCTTTCCATATTAGATCGAGTTATAGAAAATGTGATATCTTTTGAAATGTCGTTGATGAAGGTGCGTCCACGTGTGTAATGTCTCTTGCATGCTGGAAGGCTATTTGATCCCCCACAGTTGTTCCTTCAGCTACTCTTCTAACTGCATTTGATGGTCATTATCACAGGTCGCATGGTATTGTTCTGGCTTTGCCCATCTGTGTTGGGGGAAAAACTGTTGATATTGAAGTTGAGATAATTGATGCAAGCTTAGACTATAACCTTCTATTGGGGCGAAACTGGATCTATGACATGGATTCTATTGCATCCTCTTTATTTTGTATTGTTTGTTTCCCTCACGAAGGGAGAATCATCACATTTGACCAACTGGATTGTTCTCTTATAGATCAAAATGCATCTTCTGACTCAACTGTTCCTTTGGTGGATAATGCCAAGGCACCTGTTGAGAATTTGGGGGTTGGAACGTATTCTTCTTTGATGAGTACTTTTGATCTTCCACCTCCCTCGGTTCATATTAATGCAATTTCATCCTCCAGGGCTCCCATTCAAAGAGAATTCTTCAGAACTCGTTATTTTTCGGACCCTTGGACCTTACCTTCTCCTACCTCCACATTAGCAGAAGTTCAAGTGGGTGGAATGGCATTTCCAATGTCTGCAGCTAAGATTGCTTATAAATCTATTGTTGACTCTGCAGAATCCATTCCAGTTTCTCTTTCACCAGAGGAATTGGATGGAGATGTGGCTCCAACTTGGACTCTTAGTTCATCTTCAGCCCAGGATTGTCTTGATACCACTCTTCCATCTGAAGAGGCCATCCTGGAGGTAATGAATGGTGTAGAGAGACCATGGGATGATTTGCATCATCGGTCTTACTTTCTACCAGATTTGAGCGAATTTGAATCAAGTTTTCCTAGCCCTCAGTCTTCTGGTTCTATTCACCCAGTCCTGAATCCTTTAGCACCAGCATAGGTTTTTGCTGAAGGGAACATGGCTGTGATTTTGCCTACTATCCCAGTGAAGATTTCTAGAAATCCCAATGTTATCGAGAACGTTTTCATCGGAGCTTAATGTTCCCCTGAAGAAGTTCAAATTTATACCGATCTCTTTCGAGAGTTTAGGGATGTGTTCGCTTGGTCTTATGAGGAAATTCTGGGTATATATCCATCTATTATCTAGCATGAGATCAAGGTGTATGAAAATGCTAATCCGGCTAGGCAAAAGCTTCGTCCGGTCAACCCTAGGAAGGCAACAGCTATCAAAGCTGAGGTGGAGAAGCTGCTTAAGGCAGGGTTCATTTTTCCTGTTCCTTTGACAGAATGGGTTTCGAATCCAGTTCCTGTGGACAAGAAACAAGGAAAAATTCGAGTTTTCATTGATTTCAGGTTCCTAAATAAAGCATGTCCTAAAGATAACTACCCCACACCATTTATAAATCAGATTATCGATGAGTGTGCGGGAAATGAGATTTTCTTCTTCATGGACGGTTTCTCCGGATATAATCAAATTACTATCCATCCTGAATATCAGCTTAAGACTGCATTTATTTGTCCATGGGGTACCTTTTCTTGCAAGAATATGCCTTTTGGCCTTAAAAATGTTGGAGCTACTTTAAAGCAGGCTATTTCCTATGCCTTCCACGACATCAAGCATATCATTGAGGAATATTTGGATGATTTAGCTGCTTGTTCTCGTAAGAGAATTGATCATCCTTCTCACCTCCATCAAGTATTTGAAAGATGTCGGTATTATAAAACTCGATTGAATCCGAACAAGTGTGTTTTCGCGGTCACATCCGGTCGGTTGTTGGGATTTATTGTGTCTACGAAAGGGATTCAGGTATATCCCTTCAAGGTTGAGGCAATACTTCAGTTGCCTCCCCCGTCTTCAATTTTTCAACTTCAAAGTCTACAAGGAAAAGCTAATTTTCTGCGGAGATTTATCGTAAATTATGCCAAGATTACGAAAGGATTTATGCGATTATTAAAGAAAGGAATTCCATTATTTTGCGATGACTTTGCTCAGCACTCATTCAATGCTTTGAAAAAATCATTGACCTCTGCACCTCTACTGAGTCCACCTGATTATAGCAGAGATTTCCTTTTGTATCTCGCGGCAGCAGAATCTACCATTGGTATGGTTCTGGTTCAGGAATACGATGCTCTTTCAGAGCATGTTATTTACTACCTTAGTCGAGGCCTGGTAGGACCTAAACTCTGGTACTCTCCAATAGAAAATCTTGCTTTGGCAGTTGTCCATGTTGTGCAGTGGCTCAAACATTATATTCTTCTTTGAAAAACCTATGTTTTGGCAGCAATCAATCCATTTCAATTTGTTCTCAGTAGGCGAGTGATTAGGGGTAAATACAATCTATGGATTGTGATTTTGCTAGAATTTGATCTTGAGTTTATATCCGCCAAGTCCAAGAAATAATTGGTTTTGCGAATTGAATTGAGTTTCCTATGGAGAAGAGATGGTTTATGATGAATCCTTCATGGATGAGCATCTTTTTCTCATTTTTTCACAGGATCCTTGGTACGGGGATCTCATCGTATATCTCCAGACTACGAAGTTTCCCTGGACTTTTTTGAAAGATGAGCGTCGTAAGTTATGTCACCTGGCTAAGAGTTACTTAATCATTTGTGACACTTTATATCGTCGAGGGGTTGATTCAATCCTTAAACAATGCTTAACTCTCGAAGAAGCTGAGGTTGTGTTGAATGATTGCCACAGTGGAGCTTGTGGTGGTCATTTATCTAGGCTTGCTACAGCCCAAAAAATTCTGCGTGCAAGATATTTTTGGCCTTCAATTTTCAAAGATTGTATGGAAGCGTCAAAAAGTGTCATTCGTGTCGTTTATAATCAAAAATGTGCACTCATCCACCTCCACTCTTTCCCGTCATCACCGTCGCCCCTTTACAAAGTGGGGTATTGATTATACTACTTGCAACCCGCCCTTGGCCAAAGGTCACAAGTACATTATTGTAGCCGTAGACTACTTTACAAAGTGGGTCAAGGCTATGCCTACTTTTGGGAACGATTGTGAGACAATAGCTATTTTCCTCTTCAATCAAGTCATTTCTCGCTTTGGCATTCCCAAAGAGATTGTCACCGATCATGGCAATCATTTTTAACAACATGATGGCCGAGTCGGCTCACAATTAGGTTTAAGCACTCATCTCCGATTATCCTCAAGCCAATGGATGTGGAAGCCGTAAACAAATCCTGAAGACCATTATTCAAATGTACAATTGATAAAGCTCGATCCAATTGGCACATTATGTTGTTTCTGCGCTTTGGGCATATGGATGTTAGTAAAAATCGCAATCGGTTTTACTCCGTTTCAACTAGCTTACGGTTGGAATCTATCTTTCCCATTCAATGTGAAATTCCTTCTCTTAAGTTAGTTGTAGAGCTTCTTCCGGCACATCCCGTCTTGAAGAACTCCTCCTTCACCCGGAACATCTCGATGAGCGGCGCGAGATGTCGCCACGATGAATGAGGCACATAAGAAACGTAATTAAATTCGTATGATAAAGCGGCCAAACCCAGGGTTTTATCCGAAGGAGACCTTGTCTTGGTTTATGCACAAGAGAAGGATGCCCTAGGAGCAAAAAGTTTAAATCTATGTGGTATGGCCCCTTCATCAAAAAGTTCCTCAAAAAAGGAGATTATGTCTTGGTTTATTTTGCGGGAATGAGTTGGTGGAACCTTAAATTGGCTCTATTTGAAAAGGTATTATGCCTAGGCTTTGGCCTAGCATCTTGCTTTGTATATATATATATATTTTTTGTACATATCTTAGTTTTTGGTTTTTGACGTGATTATGATGCATTCGATCTCCTTTGTTGGTTATGTTGGATGTCATGAGTCATTTTGGTTTCACCGATGGTGCTAGTAGACATACCCAACCTAGCCGCACTGGGTACTTCATTATCCATCGGTCAATTGTTGGTTTCAAGAGGTGTTCGATTGGTCCGCTTCGAACAACGTAGAGAATACACTCAGTTGATTTATCTTCCTAAGCAATATCTTGGTGTTCATTCGTTAGTAGTGTTCTTGGACTCCTAGTAGGTGGTTCACAACTGAACAACACATATCGGAGTTCGAGACCCATTTTTTCACCGATTGTTTTTAAGGGTTCGTTTGTTACGAGATCATTTCAATTCAATATTCATTCATATCCCCTAGCCGATAATTGGATGGTAGACTTATCGCTAATCAACAATTGATCGGCATATTCATCATTCAACATTTTAATCAATATATCAAATAAATCATCTATTTTTCATACATTTGAGTCATTACATCACATAAATCATTGTGTATATATATATATATATATATCATCGTAGTGTTCAAAAACTTAACAAAATCTGGACCCATCTATCCTACAAAATTTGGGCTTAAGCCCCTATCATGTTCGCATCAAAAATATATTACGCTCATACCAGATAAAATCTATATATCTAATCCTGTGGTCCCTGCCCAACATTCGTGTTTCTATAGAACACGATAGCAGTTGCTACACGGTGGAATAACCTCACCCAGTCTCGTGCTACTCCCACTACCTATCTCTAGATAGCCTCTGGTAATTTCTCTACTGTAGACATAGGCACTTGGCGAGTCAAACTCTCCAAGTTCCTCTGAACAGCATGAAGGGTCCTACCCGGGTCTTCAGCATCTGCCTCACCTCTGCGGCGCTTATGCCTTGGGTATCCTTCAGGTCTGACTGGTCCCATATCTACATCATGATCATCATAATCTTGTAAGTCATTTGAGTCCATTAAAAAAACATTTTTTTTATTTTCATATTTTGAAAAAATCCAAAAAAAAAAATTCATATTATCAAAAATCAAAAATAGCAATCTCACCGATTGCACCCCATGCTGCACCAGGTGGAAGGAATAGATCTGGATCACCGTGAAAACCCATCCCAGCATAGTGATAATCCTCCATAGCGATAACTTGTTCCTCCCACCATTGGAAGAACTCGTCATCCCATGTGGTCCGGGGAACTTCCCTTCCCCCCAATCTCTTCATCAGGTCAGCCCACCGGGCTATTCTTGGATCTCTAGGGCTGCTGATGGTAGAGATCACTTTGGGTCGAAGCCCTGGAATCCTCTCAAAGAAGAATGTTAGTAATATGGTTCCATATCCAAAATGTTTAGTTTTAACCTTCCGGATCGAAGTCAACTATCTCTTCATGTTGCTCAGCAAGGCTATGCACCAATCAAAGAGGTGAATCAAGCATTCTACCGCAATACTCATCTGAGTCTTGGATGCCTGATGTAGGGAAGCAGATCCTGCTACCCTGCCGATGGTAAAAAGGAGAATTTTCATGTATAATTATTTCAAATCTTTGATTGCAATCTGAGTCCCTAATTTTTGAGACCCCTCTACGCAATAGACTTGGACGTAGTCTTCTACAGTAAGCCCTCCCAAAGGCTTTCCATGAAAAACTACTGGATCTCCTCTCCATGAGAGTCCAGTAATGAAGTATATGTATTCCACCTCTATGCGTATAGGCATTTGATTTATCATGAAGCAGTCTTCCTCCGGTTCCCAATGATCTACCAACATTTGGAGCAACCGGACATTACTTTCATATTTGGCATTTGAAGAATTTGAGCAATCCGCAATTTCGAAGAATATCAAGCGAATTTTGATCCTCCATCACTTCATTATCAACGGTACTATTCTCACGCTCCCTCCAACTTATGGACATCCTGCAAAAATTCATCAATTCATTCATTAGGTTCATATTTCAAATTTTCGGTCTGCGCATACGCGGCTTCCTTTACACACAGTCGCGTATCATGCGCAGGTTCGTCCAAACGAACCCGCGTATGCGCAGAGGGTTTCATCAAAAAAAAATGTTTCCTACGGTCAAATTTCTAAATTTTTCTCTTAAAATGGAACAAAATTGATGGCAAAGATAAATTAAGAGCCTACCTAACTGATTCGGTGTGATTTGACGGTCGATTGCTCCTGTTCTGAGAAGGGGAATTTTTGCTACAAAAGTTGCTCTGCCACTTCTGCAATGTGAAAATGATCCAAATATGAGGTAAATGGTCTATTTAATACCCGGAATTTGAAATTTTTTTGCAAAATTTCTTTATTCTTATTTTTCAAATATGTCTCAAGATGTATAACCGTGTTGCTTGTAATTTTTGGGAAATGTATTCTTTCAGGGACATTTTACTGGAGTTGAGATTTTTTCTGGTTTCTTCGGATCCATGACCGCTGACCTGTCATGGCAGGTATATGATTTTGAACTGGCATATAGGTTAGGGAATCCACTTTCCGTTGCATTATGCATACTAGCCTCCATTCTGATCACTTTCCATAGGGTCGATCCCATCTTGTCATGAGTATTTAACCCATTTCACTTGCTGATTTTTAAATCATGACATGGTGGCAGAGCCTTCCTTTACATGGGCTTCCTAGTTAGTTCCTCGCTAGCATTTGTCGCCCATGCTACAATATATGTAGGCTCGGGATTCCTCTTTAGTTCCACCGTGACATATACGTTGAAGCTGCCTTCTTCTTCTTCTTTGTTACCATTTTTCTGGCCATTACCCTAGAGGCTCCCTTTTGTTGGTTGTCGAGTTGTATTTCTGCATTGCATATTGACTACTTGTTGATCTTGGCCTTTAGCCAGCTTCATTTGGACTCAATGTTTAAGCCATATTTTGACCTTGACTTTCTGTACAATTTAACCATGCAATCGCTTAGCTACCACGACTTGAAACCTTGCTACCCATGGATGGAACACTCCTTTGAGTATCACTTACTAGTTTCCGCCTCCTTGCATTGCGCATAGGATTGTTCCTATCCCCGGAACTAGTGCATCTATTTTATGATACTCATTCTATCCATTGTATTATAGCATTCTTTTATTCTTTTTCGGGCTTTGAATATGAAAAAGACAAAAAAAAAATTAAATATGTGAAAATGAGCGGGAACGGGATATTACTTCATATTTTGATGGCAGCTACAGTGTCAGTTTTGTTGCCCTTGAACAAAGCACAAATAACTATGCCTTTCCTTCATTTGGGATGGTTTTAGTTTTGACTTAGGAGAAGCCATAACCTTGTTACATGTGTCATTTCTCCCCCGGTTGGTTATCTCTTCCAATCATATGGAGGGTTTGTTCGTGCCTCCTGCATGACAAACTTATACAAAGTTATCATCTACTACCATAGTCAATATGAGTCATGCTTTTGTTCAAGGGAAGTTAACCTGAGTCGGCCTATCTGCAGTGTCTCTTGACTCATTTTTCAGTTGGCCTTCCCGGTCTTGTCAGTGTCTTGTTCTATCACATCAGATATTTGGTCCTATGCTCATGCTAGTTTGAGAAGGTATCCATTGACTTCTTGGTGGCGGGTTTGTCTCTTATCGACTATGACATATTGCTCTGAGAACAGACCTAGAGTTGCACCCTGGCCCTATTTACATCATTGATAGGTGACCTTGTACTCAACATTTGATCATCATCATGGGTGTTTGACTAAGTGGTTTCCCTTGTGTTCGACATCATCTTACATTATCACACCTGGGATTCGTGCAATACCTTGATTTCCATTTGACCCTATCGGTGGATATCTCGCCTCTTTGTCAGCTTTCATTATTGGTTGGTTCAGAGGGTTTCTGCCATGCGCTAGCTTCATCTTGTGCATGCCAGAAATGTACTTCGGGTTGGTTACTTCACTCTACTTCGTCCAATTCCTTCCAAATTTTGGCCTGCGGGTTACACTCATGCTAGACTGATGTGGGATGCCTTAATTCCTTCCTTCCAGCAGATCTTTTCCCATTGACTCTGACTCATTACTCTGGGAATGAGATCTAGAGTCTTTTTTTCAGTACCTTAGGGTTTGCAGTCATCAGTGGCAGATTCTTCGCCATCGACAGTGAGGATACATCATTGCCTCCTGATTGGTGGATTCTTTCAAGTGTTCAACTTCAACTCATTTATTCGCACTTGTTGGATTGTACTGAGGCACCTTGACACTCATTATCATTATCGGTGGGTTGTCTTGTGTTTGTTAACGGTATACATTAATGACCGGTAATCAAACGATTTCTCACATGGTCGACTTCAGCTCATTTATTCCCATTGTGTAGAATCGTGCCATAGTGATCGGTGAAGACCTCGGGTTTGCATCAGCATGATTCGGTTCACTTAGACAGCGTTTTCAGTTTTCTGCCAGTGATGTCGTACACCCTTATATGTTGTAGTTTCACCACAGAAGCATTTTATATGTTGGCTCCTGAGTTGCGTGTTGTACCATTTGTTCCACCACTTATGATTTGGTACTTGGAGATTCAGTTGTGACTTTTATGATCATATATCTATTGCAGCATCATTGATCAGTCTTCTATATGTGATACTTGGACCTGATTTTGACTTGTACTTCCGGGCAGTGATCAGTGATCAGATGATTCATCATGTACTTTTTCAGCTATACTTGTATACATTTTGGATCCACTCTATATTCCATATGCGGCCATGCTTTTTATTTTTCTGAGAATGGGTATGCCCGCCTCAGACATGATCTATCTCTCTGATTTCTCTCACTAGTTTTTTGGCAGGCTGAAATCTAGTGAAGTCCTCTCTAGTCCTTGCAAGGTTCTTTCTATGCACATAATACATTTCGGCCATCATGTACCCCTTCTGACCTCATAAATTAGGGGGCATCTGTTATAGTGTTATTTCTCACCTTCATATACTTGATGATTTACACTTTGGCCTTGGGCACCCTTTCCTCCAAACTTGAATATTTTTCTCAAAAACGGTGTCTTAAAACCCATACGTGATTCTTCCCAGACTTTTCCGCGTATATACGCGAGTCCATTCATAGATATCCACGTATACCTTTTTAATTCTTAAAAATATATATATAATCCCTATATTTGAGGTGGGTTTGATGGTTATTCCAGTAATTCAACCACCACAGCCCATGGCCCAACTGCTCCTAACTGCATAAACTAATTTGAGGGAGTACAAAAGCCCCTCAAAGGTATGGCCTAAGGGAGAGAGAAAAGATATAGATATTATACTCTGTTGGAGCCCTATTCAAGTCTGATGTTCCTGTGCCTCCTGCACTTCCTAGGTATATTCAGGAAACCCTTGTTTCCTTGAGATGTTCATCACTCTATATGACATCTATTATGCACACATCTTGGAAGAATTCTTGCGATGCTAGGGTTGGATGGATTCAGAGGACGGTATACTCGAAGGCTATGGCAGGATTCAGGTGATCTCTCCATGCTTTGATTACTGTACGTGTCATTCATAATAAGAAGAGCCATCTTGTTCCCGAGATTTACGTGTTAATGATGCTTAATATATGTGTAATAATTGTTAATTGAACATTTCGTATGGTTTTCGTGATATTATACATGGCTTTCACTAACATCTAGGAACTATATATACTGTACAACTAGGTTTTTGTGTTCGTTCTTTGTGGATTTATAGGTTTCGAAGCACAAAGTGTTGCAGGGGGTTTGCACCCCGCGGGATCTACATCAACCGAGGGACTTTCGGGTAAGTTCTGCAACCAGTGGTATCTAGTTTTTAGTGTAGAAGTTGGTTAAAGTGAGTCCTTCTTGAATGGCATGCCCCTGATCTGTGAAGGTTGTCAACCCAAGACCTTTAGGGTATTAATTCCCGAAACAGAAATGTGTCAGTATATTTTGCTGAAGCAGACATGGCTTAATCATGTCTTGTATTTTGTTGAGGACTTCTCAACAAATCCAAAGGAAAATGAGTTATCATTTTATTCCTATATTGATTAAACTTAGCCAATTCTTTAGGAATAAATTGTGTTGTTGCTAATTTTTTAACTTGTGCATAAGTAGACCCCGATTAAAATAAATCATCAAACTTGTCTGGCTCATGCATAAATTGTCTGATCTTTGCTTGCGTTGTGACATTCTTGGCAGTATCATTAGGATCAAATTGTCTATAAGGTACAAATGGAAAATTTAAACATTGAATTTTTGCAGCTTCAAGACCAGCATGCTTGAAATTGTCAAGGGCATAAACACCACAACAAATAGGAAATGTAGGCCACATCATCTTTTTAGCATCTTTCAAAACCTTTGAAATTCCATTCCCAGCTGTTTGGTAGGCTATTTATCGGGCTAAGAGTTTATTAGGAACATAAATGGGAAACACATGAGGGTTGGAAAGACTATTGAAGATCCAGATATAAGTAAAGGATTCCTCTCCAAACCATCTCACTATTGATAACAAATCATTGTTAGCTTGAGGGGAAAGTCTAGGGGCCTTCTCATCAAAGACATTTTGGTGAATAGGTAGCATAAATCCATGGAAACTTTTGTAGAAATGAAGCTGGAATTTGGATTCCCATAGGATGTCATGATGGATATGTATAGGTTTAGGGTATTCAATGGTCCATTTCCATCCCATAAATATAAAATCGGAGGTAAAACAGACAACATCCATTATATAGGCACTCAAGTAGAATGGGGGAAAAACATTCTGAGAAAAGTTGTGATTTTTCCTATAAGCTAGGATTTGGTTTCCTATATTATCAGACAGTATAGTTCCCCAATCCATAATGTATCCATCTGAGGCAGCGCTAATTAATGGTACCCATTGGTATGAGAATTTCTACGTATTAGGATATCCATATATTCTACACATCATGGCAACTATATAACAGAATGGTCTGACAAGAGAAGCAATGGAATACATACCCTTATCCCTGTGCTTGTGTTTATTGGGATATCTTCTCCATTTCCTGATGGGCTCTGACTGATCCTCATTTTCACTCATGATTTTTTGTACAAATTATTTGTCGTATTACTTTTGATGCGGCGGTAGCTTATAAATTTTTTTAAAATTTTCTTTGGTAAATTACCCAATGACTGTCTACTTTGGAGTTAGAAAAACTCTCTCTGAAATACTTAAATTATCAATGACCCATTTAATCATGTTCATATAAGGAAAATTATTTGGTCGAGCGGCAATTATGTGTAGGAAACAATTGGCAACATCATTCCAAGTAGACTCAGAGGTTGAAGTAGAATCGTTAATTGTAGCTTTCCTCTCCACTACACTGGGTTTTTCATCTTCAAATTGTTTATACATAGCTTCCCATGAGGAGGTTTCGGCATCTGGAGGATAGTTCATGTCTTAAAATAGCGGAAGAATTTCAATAGTCTCAGTTGGAGGAGGAACAAGTTGTTGGTGACCTATGGATTTCTTCTTAGGTTTAGTTGCCTTAAACATTTCTGGTGATTTTTTTTTATCGGGATTGGCCTGTGAAGAGGAAACACGAGGATAAGCAGAAGCTTTTCTTAATTGTGTAATTTCTTAGGGAAAATAACCCAATTCATATCAAATCATGCCTTTTATGAACAAAACACAGTTTCCTCAATCTATAACAACCAAATCATTTAAAACTTCGAAATCATAAATTTGATGCATTTGGACATTAAATGATGAAACATGGGTTCACATGGGCCTTTGTACATGTCAGCATATCGAAGGTTTGTTATCAGAGAATTCATATGGTTACATCTTTGAAACATGTGATATATTTTCCTTTCAATAGACTTTAAATAATGTAACATCTATAAACATGTGCGGGAAGTGTTATCGAAGGTTTCATATCGGATATTTTATATCGAGGATTCAAAGGAGCTATAGCCGATAGGAAGTTCAAATATGGGAATTGCGACATGGAAGTTTTGATATTGAAAATGGACGCTTATTGGAAGATCAGGGTTTAAGAATATCGGATATCGGAAGATTGGAAATTGGGAATATTAGAGGTATGATGATATCAAAGTATCGAAGGTATAAAGATATCGGAGTATCAGAGGGTGAGTGGTAGGAAATATCGAAGTATCAAAGGATTTAATGTGGTGCACATATGAAAAGTCTCGACATGGAAACTATGAAATGCCACGTGAAAATCATGTGGGGTCAAGCCTTTGATTATTATATTCTCTAAGAGCACTTTATTATTTATAGGCTTAAAAATAATTGAAAATTTAATCAGAGGTTCGTATTAGGGATTTCTTTATGAGACAGGTTACAATATTAAAAGGGATTTTATCTAAGTATTAAAAGGTTCCCCATTATTTATTAGTTCTACTATTAACTCTATAGGGGGGTTGCTGAGTACTACAAAAATTGGTGACACATTGGTTGAAACAATTATCTCTGTAGTAATAGATGAAATTTAAAGTTATCCAAGAAAAAATTCAGAAAGGTAAAAAAAAATGAAATTTAGACTGATAAAGATAACTCTAAATAAAAGAACTCATTACTCTGTAAAATTCTCGAAACTTGTTATAGATAAAAATCTTTATTGTTTGGGTCAGACATTGATCATTTGTTAAGATAAATTAGAAGATTATTGAAACTTAGCGTTTAAAATAGATTAATTTGTCACTAGTAGAGCCATTGTTTCCAGCAGGCGTCCATAGCCTCAACGGGGTTACCATTTAACGAGAAATGAGCTAGTATCCCATCCACTTATAGTAATATTCTTAGAGGAATTATTTATTCTTTTAAGTTTTCTTTTAGAGTTACTTAAAATCCACTAATCTGGCTTGGTGACCAGATGTTGAGAATGCCATTCAAAAGTTATAATGAGATTGAAAAAGTCAGCTCATGATGAGACCTCATGTCTTATAGTTATAGAACTACAAGCCATTATCCTGGTTTGGTGACTAGTTATGATAATGTCAACATCATTAGTTTCCCATGATCATGGTAAGTAGGCTCGTAATGAGACCTCTTATCTTCTAAGCTTTATATATTTTTGAATTACACTCTAAAAAAAGTACAATTAGTGGATGAGGAGGTAAATTTACTCATTAAGAGTTATGGATGACAATTGGAGTCAAAAAAATGCTAAAGTTTCTAAATAGTCTTCACTTTTTAAAGAAAACCTTTCATGACCAATCACAAGACAAGTAGATATTTTTAAAGTTTTAAGTTATGAGGTTTTACAATTTAATGGATTTGTAAGATTTCAAAGATTTATGATAAGTGCAATACTAAATTTCAATATTATGATTATCTTTTCCATACATCCTTAATCATTCAAACTTCAAAATGATGAGAGACCACAATGTGAAGTCAAAAGTGTATTAAATTTTCTAGAGCTAAAGACACAGTTACGTACATATGGTTATCTAAATATTTACAATAGAACAAGAGTTCTTTAAGAAAAGTATTTTTTGAGAACTAGTCCATTAATGGGAAGAGTGTCCCTCTTTCCCTATAGATCTTGAAAAAAAAAGGTTGATGGACCTAGTTTCTCAATGATCTGAAATGGTCCAAGCCACAAATTTTGAAATTTAGTGTGTTTGCATTTTTCTTCATGGGCCTTGTCCCATTTCAGAACTAAATATCCAATTTCAAAAATTTTATTATTAACTAAATTTTTATCAAATGAAGACTTTGCCAATTGTTGATGATGAGCATGTAAATGTTTGGCTTTGTTTCTCTCTTCTTCTAACTTAAGGATTTGGGACATTCTTAATTGTAAAGCAGAAGAAGGTTTTTATTCAATAAATTGCACTAGGGCTAGTGAGGGAAGGGCTAAATTAGGGGGGAGGATAGTTTCTTTCCCATACACTAAAAGAAAGGGGGAAGTACCTATAGAGGTCTTCTGAGTGATTCTATCAGCCGATAAAGAAAACATTAAAGCTTTGTTCCAATTTCTTTTATTTTAGTCAATTGTTCATTTGATGATCCTGGTGAGTTTTTTATTGGTAGATTTTGCTAGACCGTTTCCCTGTGGGTAGTAGTTTGCAGAATATTTGAGCTAGAATCCTATTTTGAGGGTAAATTCAGTTATGGTGTTTCCGGAAAAATAAGAGGCATTGTCAAAAATAAGGGCATGAGGAAGGTCAAACCTGGTGATAATGAATTGATCAATAAATTCAATAATGCTTTCATAATTTTCCACCTTTAAAGGTATTACTTCCACCCATTTTGTAAAATAATGCATAGCAGTCAAGATGTATTTATGTTGTTTGGATGAGTGAGGAAAAATCTCACCTATGATGTCCAAGGCCCATTGCTCAAAGGGTTGTTCAATGTTTAGTGGTTGCAAAGGTAGGGCAAGTTTCTTTTGTCTCCCTGTAGAAGTTTGGAAAACTTTACATTTTCTGACATAAGCATGATTGTCCTTAAATAAAGTTAGCCAATAATAAGCAGCATGCACGATCTTATGAGCAGTGGTGTCTCCACTATAGTGTCCACGTGCTGGTCCATCATGTAGCTCCTGTAAAACCTTTTCTTCTTCAGATTTTTCTAAACATCTTAACATAACATAACCATAATTATTTCTAAATAAACAATCATTGATGACTTGGTACTGATTATATTTTAGTATTAGGGCTCTTTTTCTCTTATAATTGAGTTCAGATGGAGCATAATCATTTTTTCAATAAAATATTAAATTAGCATACTGAGATTCGGTATCAATGGGACATACCTCTGTGATTTGGAAATTAGCACTTGAATCTTCATCATTCAATGTATCATGGGCTCCAGTGATCAATATGCAAAAACCTTTACCTCTCACAATTTTAGCAGGTTTTATTTCAAGGTCATATTCTTGCAATGCAGTGACCTAATTAGCTCTTTTCTCCCATAATTCCTTCTGGATCAGCAATTTTCTGACAGTTGGGAAAGGCACAATTACTTTTGTCTGAGTTTTTAAGAGGAAAGGTCTGAAATGCTTAATCGAATTGAAAACTGCAAAGTTTTTCTTCTCCACCTCTGAGTAATTTAACTCAGCTCCCTATAAGTTAGAACTAAATAAATAAATAGGAGCTTCAACTTTTTTTTCATTGGGTTGTGTCAACATTTCTGCATAGGATTGTTCGGAATAAAACGTATATAGAAAAAATTATTTATAAAAATTAGGGTTGAAAAAGAAGGAGCATCTATGATTGCTTGTTTTAAAGATTCAAATGCTTCTTTTTCAAATTGTCCCCATTTGAAAACTGAATTCCTCTTGATCATGGTCTATAAGGGTAAGACAATTTGTGAAAAGCATGAGACAAACCTTTTGAAAAAATTGATTTGTCCAAGGAAGGATTGCATTGATTTCTTATTGTGTGGTAGGGGGATTTCAGAAATCGCCTTAATTATATCTGGATCTATGCAAATTCCTTCTTTGGAAACAAGAAATCCTAGAAGTCTTCCTTCGCTAAGAGAAAAATATGACTTTTTAGGATTTAAGGAGATTTTGTGCCTCTTACACCTTTCAAATATTTGCTTCAAATCATGAAAATTATTATTTCTCTTTTTCGAATAAATTGAATATCATATGATTATACTACAATAGTTTTGTTAATCAAACCTATGAAAGCGATTTCGATAACTCTTTGGGAAGTAGCTCCTACGTTTATCAGTCCAAAAGGCATTTTTTGATATGCATACGTTCCCCATTTAGTTCTGAATGTGGTCACAAGTCGGTCTTCTGGATGTATAAGGATTTGATTATGACCTGAAAATCCATCTAGAAAATACATTAGCTCAAAGTCAACAACAAAGTGTAGAATTTGTTCCATTGGAGACAGAGGGAAGTTATCCTTGTCACATGCCTTATTTAAATTCCTAAAATCTATACAAATGCAGATATCTCCATTCTTTTTCCTAACAGGTACAAGATTTGAAACCCACTTGGAATGTCTAACTTGAAATATGATTTTGGCTTTGAGAAGCTTGTTTAACTCATTCTTAATCTAGTTTTCCAAGTTAGGATGAATCTTCCTAAGCTTTTGTTGAATGGGTTTTGCATTTGGTAGCATTGGAATGGTATGTTGAATGATGGATGTGTCGTAAGTTTTGAGATCATCGTAATTCCAAGCAAATACATCCTCATATCTTCTTAGCAGATGAATGAAGAAAAACCTTTCATCAGATGTCAATTTGAGGCCTAAATTGATATTATGAGGTTTAAGATCAATCCCTAAGTTAACTAATTCAAATCTCAAAGTTGAAATTTGAAGTTTGGAATTGGTAACCCTTTTAAAAATGACTTTCAAATCATATAAATCTTCCACTTTAACTACAGGCTTAGGTAAATCATTTTCCTCATTAGGTCTATTCAGTTGTTTATCATGCTCATCTTCATCGATGATTTTCTTAGAGTAAGATCCTTTGGATGTTAGAAAGCTTAGGATATCATCATCATCATTGAACACACGTCAATTGGTTATGTTTTCAGGAATGGAGGGGTGAAAAATTAATTGAATTGAAAACTTTTCAGGGCTAAAATATTTAGGTGGGATAAGCTTAGAAGCAGCATTTGCCAAGAGATCGACACTGGCAGTTTGTAACCTTGGGATAGGGTCTATGTTAAATACAATGAAATGAGAGGTAAGATCTTGTATCAAGGATTGATAATGCTTGAGATGACTTGAAACACAATGAATGGTGTTCCTTACATGTTTTATAACAATTTCAGAGTCACCAAAAACTTTGAGGTATTTCACATCAAGGCTAATGTCTTTATGCAATCCATGTACTAATGATTCATATTCAGAAATGTTATTAGTACATTCAAATTCCAATTTACATGCAAGCATAGTATTTTCTCCATCACGGTTTATTAAGATGCATCCAACTCATGCACCATCATTAGATTTTGACCCATGAAAATAAAGAGTCCAAAACAAATTATCATGATTAATTATAGATGTATCTACAATATTAATACATTTAGATGAATATGTTTGAGAAAAAATTTCAATTTGGGAGGAAACATAATCAGCTAAAGAGGGATAATTCTATGCTGTAAAACTGCCAAATAAAGACTCCGAAAAATAATTCCCAAGAATATTTTTTGTAAAAACTAGTGGTTCATTTTCCTCATCTAGATCAGTTGTTAAATATTTCATATGTTTCTCTTTGTCTACCCATATTTGCTTGGGTTTACCATTTTAGGGAAGCCACGTGTGACACCAATCAGTAGAGAAGTAACCATGTAATTTTTCAGAACAATCTATGCTTAGAATAAGACTGTAGAATTAAGGAATGTATGCAACCAATATATCAATTATTTGACAAACCTTGGAATTAAAGGGTAATCTTATCAAAACAGAGTTAATTTCTCCTAAAACTTTGGCCTTTGTTCGATCTAAATGGACAATTTGAACAGCAAATTTCTACGGGATAGTCAGTTTGATACAAACTGCATAGGGCATATTATTAGATGATGCACCAGAATCCACTAAACAATTGTGAAAATTCTTATTGAAGATATCAAAGGTTAAAAGAAAAGGAGGTGTACGAGAGTTTGATCTATCTCCAATCATAATAGCATCAGAATAATTGATCTTATCAAAAAGACCATTTGGAGGCTTTCCTTTCCCTTTTGAGGCTTTTGCAGTACCGATAGTTGGTAATGGGGATGCAGGAACTGCATTCAATTCTTTGAGTAAGAATTTTTGTTGTTGTTTTAACTTACTAACCTCGTATAGGGAGATATTATCTTTGACCTTTTTCATGTCTTCCATGATGTTATATTCTATGGTATCAGAGACTACCAGAGTTTTAGATGAAGGGGGGGATTTGGAAGAAGTTTGAACATGGTCGTAAGGTATAGACGTTGACCTTTTAACTGTGGGTTTTTCTTTAGTAGGAGGAGTAGGGGACTTCTATTTTTGACTTGATGAAGGAGCATCAGTAGGTGCCTTACTTCTAGTACTTACTGGCAGGGCTTCTTCTTCCTCTTCATTCTCTGAAGTGGTGTTGAAGGCTGGAAAATGACTTCCTCAACATTAGGGATTCCACCCAGTCGGGAGCTTAAAACAACTCCTTTTCCATTGAAAATGGTGGGTCCGACTAGGGATAAAGGGACCAGTTTCCCGTATAAGGAGATTTTATATAACAAGGGAAATGAAATCAACACTAACGAGGTGATTTATTCTAATGATAACATCAATTAAAACTAATCTAACTATTTCCCGAGATTGGATTCAAATATATGATTAAGGCGTAAGATTTCATAAGCATGAAATAATATAGATCATCGAATACTTAATGAATATAAGCACATTTAAGAAACTAAATAAATTTAATTGATTTAGTTGATGAATAACATTAATCACATAAAATATCTCTAAGTCTCACATCTAACAGCATATCGTCCAATTCATTATGTCAACAGTAATAAGAACATATATCACTTCAATCCTTATCAAAATGAAACTAATAAAAGAATAAGTTTGCTACAATCTCATAAACATAAAACAATCAATACATAGATAATAGTACTCGTTGCATCATAGCTTTAGATCTGAAAAGATAGCTTCAAGGTTCAGATTTTCAATTAGATAAATTTTGTTCAAACAGTAGTGTGAGTTCCAAAAGAAATCTTCTCAAAATTTTGGACCCCTTTATAATTGCATGAAAGGGGTTTAAATACTAATTAATATTAAAAAAATAGAAGACTTGTAAAATAAGTCTTCTAATATTACTCTAAACTATAAAACTATAAACTAGGAAAATAAAATGCATAAGTTGTAACAGTATGTGACTGTTTCATGGATTCATTCTCTAGCTGGTCTTTGAGCTGGCATGCTTTGATCATATGTTCAAGCTAGGGGGGATGAATTGGTTGCATTCTCAATTGGCACGTGAATAATGCATCGTTGAGTGTCAGAAGAAGCTGATTTGTTGCATTGGAGAGGCACCTCAATATTATCAATTGGTTATGAGGCTTAATCAACAAGTACCAATAAATCTCCATATTTAACTTTGTCAAATTTTCTATGTCAAGATATTTTCTATTTGATGTCTCTTTCCAAGATTGTTTTAGGAAACTAATTTCTAGCATAGTGTCTTTTGATGCTTCATGAATCAGGTTGGCTTGTAGAAGAGAATATTTTATATACTCAGAGATGTTGGAAGATAAATTCTTAGCTCCGATAATAGCTAATTCAACGGTCTTCATTTTAATATCCCAATCTCCAAATATTATATATTTTATTGATTCTTCAAGATGAGGGAGATCGACTGCTCTACCCTCTGCAGTATCTTGCCAATCAATGTATTTGACACTTTGTCATCAATTTCTTCATAATAATTTCTCAGATTGGAAATATGAGTAACTAATTGATCATTGGTCTTAACTTGCTCTTGAATCTGATTATACTTCTGATACAAAATTTCTTGATGTGTTTCCAGTAATGCTTCCAACTCTCTTGCTTTTTTATTTACTTCATTGATTTCAGACTTTTCTTGGAGCTTTTCAATCTTCTGCTACATTTGATGAATTACTTAATCCTTTTCTTTAATTTCGTTTTCCAGTTTGAGTTTGAGACCTTCAAACTGTTGTTGTAGATTATTAATGTTTGACTGAAGCTCATGCTCGATTCTTTGCTTTTCATCAGAGAAAATTTGCTCCATTTGAGCAATTTTCTGGTCCTTTTCTAAAATCAATGATTCAACCTTAGCTGCCTTGTCAATTGTTTCATTTGCATAAGCACCTGCAAATTGAGATAATCTATTAAGCTCTTTCCTTGGAGATAATTGAGTTCCTTTCCAAAGGACTCACATTAACGTTGAATCCATAGGCAGTTCAGGAGATTCTTCTATCTTTCGTTTCTTCTTTGACCTGCTCATGACAGCTTTGTGCTTCAAACTATAAAATACGTCCAGTGGTGGTATCTCTTCAACTTTCGGGACTATTTTAGTAGTCGGAAAAGCCGGAATGATTTCCATATCTTGGGCTAGTGTTCTTCTTTGTACCATTGTCTCCTTGGACCTGGATTTTCTCGAGAATAATTTTGGAAACCTCTGCAATGAATGAGGTTTCTCTAATTTCTTCTTGATTCTTGGAGTTATCTATATCAGCAGAAACATGTTGCATACTTTATTCTCCTATATGATTCATGGAACTTGTAGCACCTACATTAGGCATGGTTTCTAATTGAATGGCATTTTGAATGGCAGAGGTATCAATCTATGACAGTGCCTTCTAAAATTCTTCCCAATTTTGGATGAATCTCTCATCTTGTTGAACATTAGCAATTTCTTCTTCTTGAATTGGTACTGGTACTTGAGAAGCTATTGCAACTATAAAATTTTCTACATTTGGCTCTGGTTTTTGAAACAAATAATCTGGTAAATGAGCATTTCTTTGTTCCCGATACACTTTGAATCTTAGCGAATCTTCTCGACTGAGAATTTCAACTGCTTTATGTTGAACTATTGAAAATTCATGAATTGATTCAAACATATCATCAAATCTATCAGCCTCGCTTGAAAATGCTCTCAGCTTGATTGAATTCATTATTTCTCTAGCAATACCATAGGTATCATAACTTCTATTAGGTAACACTGGAAATTTGAAAGGTTTTAATCGATCAATTTCAAGATAGGCATGCTTGAAATTGTCTAGGGCGTACGAACCACAGGAAAAAGGAAAAGTTGGCTAAATGGTCTTTTTGGCATCTTTCAGGATTTTAGTTAAACCATGACCAACTATTTGATAAGAAATTTCTTTGGCTAACAATTTTTCTGGTATATACAAGGGTAGGACATGAGGATTTGCATAACTTCCAAAAATACGGATGTATTTAAAATTTTCTTGATGTAATATTCCCAATTAGCTTACTGCTAGTTGGAATATTATATGTTGCTCTATTTTGCAGTCTAGAAGAATAAATGGAGTAGGGAGACCCTTAAATCTCTTTAGTAGGAATAAAACATTCCCAATGTGAATGGGGATCAGTTTAGGTAGGAAAAATAAAGTCACCTTGGGTGTGAAAGGGAGCAATGCATATGGACTATATCTATGTTGACCAAATCAACAACGTTGCCAAAAGAGAAGATAGAGCTAGTGGGAACAACACAGTTTTGGAGGAGGACTCTTTGCAAGGAATTAACCTCATGAATGAGTGGGTTCAAGGGTGAGAAGTCTCACCAAGAATAAAAAGGAAGGGATGGCAGCCATGAGAGGCACTCAGAATTGTTGATCAGCGGTTGTCATTAATGTCAACCCAAGCAGCACTAGGGGCTACCCCAATATTGCATGGGAATTTTAACCTATTAAATTACTATATTCTAGGTCAAGAATTATTTTTATGGTTTCTTCTTGTCGATATGTTTCCGTTGATATATGGCACGCCACGTAATTCTTCATGGTTTGAGAGATATTCATGTTTGAAGTTTGCAACCCCAGTTAGTGGGCTAAAACCCCATGGGTTTGTGGCATGGGTCATCGAAAAGTTATAATTAATATTTTTTAAAATCCTAAAATCCCTCCCACGTTCACTTATTGAAGCCCCTCTCAACCTAAACATTTATATAAATTGTGATCCTCATATCCTCCTTATGCAAGGCATTTCACAATCTGAAACAGGTCATCGTGGAATTTTCTCTCTAAATTTTTTTCTACAAAGTTTCAAAAGCTGAAATTGTTATGAGGCAAAGCGAAAATCCTAAGGAAGCTCCTGTGAAAATTTTAGATCAATATGCGCAATATTTTCAGAGATATGATTTGTGGAAGTCAGTGTTTTTGCAGGCTCCTGAAATTCGTCTCAAAGAAGTGACCTTGGGAAAATCGTCATAATTCTCTCTCTGAGTACCGGATTGGAATTCTATAAAAATTTGCAGATAGGGCACGGAATGTAGTTTTCACCCTATCAATTTCAAATCCTAATGAAGAAACAGTGACACGTGGCATGTTGTACAAGTTTTCTTTACTGAAATAGTCCATAATTAGGGCATTGTGAGAGATTGGGCATAACTCTCTCTTGAAGAATCAAAATTGGGTCAGACCTGTGGAATTGGAAAGAAGACTCATAGGAATAATACAGGACTGAAAATCAGATATTGGGGATCTAAAATAACAGAGATACACCAGATTCAATATCGAGCTCCTAAAAGGCAAGAAAAAGCTAGATCATGTGTTGTCAAGGGCTGCAAAGGACCAGAATTTCTAAAGAAGCAAAGCAAAGAAAGGTGCAGCAGAGGGTAGCATGACAAGAGTAGCAACCAAGGTGTAGAACAGCAACAAGAAGTTCATCACATGAAGTCTTCAAGTGGGCAGCACTGCATACAGTCACTGTAAAGGTATCATTGTACTAAGTCATTGTAAATACATTATTGTAAAAATTATACTAGTGTCTATCTGCCAAGAGTTGAAGAGGCGGTGTCGGGAGGTCTAGGATCATCATTAGGTGGTTGTGTCATAGTTGGGGTTATGCTCTAGTGTGTCTTCTTCTTCTACATCTTTCTATATCATTGTAAAGTGGACCATTTTCCCTGGTACAGGAGTCCATTCTTCTTTTATTCTTCTATAGGGTGGTAGGGTGGTGCTAGGCTGAGTTGTACCTCATTGGGTGTTGGGGCATCCGTTCAATTGACTACTGAAGAATCTCGGGCGTTGGAGCGTCCATCCAATGGGAGTTGGAGAAGAATTATTTTCTAGGTTCTAGGAAGTTGGAGCTTTATTTTCAATTGGATTTGAATATTGAAGAATTATTAGAAAAGCATTAGGTGGTTTTTGTCCCGGAGTGGGTTTCCACCTTAAAAACTGTGTGCATTTGTGTTCCTTTTGTTTACTGCTATCATTGTACAAACACTGATAATAATTGAAGATTAACTAATGCTCTAATTGAAATGAATACTGATTCACCCCCCCCTCTCATTATTTCCAACAAGAATATTGTCTATGTTTGGGTCTTATGACTTCTTGCATGCTTCAGCTATTTAGCTGGGTTTGCTGCACTGTTTAGTGCAAGGGATTCTCATGCGGGAGTTCCACACTCTTTCTTGGAGAACTTGTTGAAGGGATCTGAGAGGAGTATTCTGGGCTAAATTTCCACTATCAGACATTGGGTCAAGCAATCACAAACATCTACAGCATAGTATCTTGCAGAAACTACATCATTTCTCATGGTGTTGCAATGGGAGGGTTAAAACCCTTTATTTTGAGCTAGTTTCCTAAGAAAAGGGGTAATCCCTCTCCCGGAAAGCTAATAAGGAGGATTTTCAGCCATTTCTTGTATTGTTCAGCCACATGTATGTAGAGCTGCAGTTGGACTGCATGATTTCAGATCTAGATCTGTAGATCTACCATTTTGTACTCATGCTTTCATGAAACCCGTGTCGGGTTATCTTCATATTGTATAAAAGGGGCTAGATCTCCATTTTCTCAGCTCTTTGAGTAATATAACTTCAAATATGTTGTTTCCTATCTTATTTTTGTAGAAACCCTCATTTAATTACGCATTCACATGCTTCAGAAATTTTGTATGGTGTAAGTCATGGGTTTTGGGTGTTTTTAAGCCATATTGAGCTGGGGAGATCTGTTTAACATAGCTAGAGGGATTTGTTTCCGATCCCCTTCTGTATGTGAGGGATATAATGCATAAAATAAGGGATCCAAGTGTTGTTTCTCATTTTTATAGCGTAATTTTCTGAAAACGGCGTTTTATTTGTCTATATTGTTGGATTTCCTAAGAAGGATAATTACAGTGGTATCAGAGCTATGTTCTTGGCTCATCTTATGGGGAAAATATATCTACAGCCATGGAGGAGAAATAGATCCCAAAGCTTCTTCTTCAAACTGTGCAGGACATTTCCAAAGATATCAAGGAGATGAGGCAGAAGGAATCCCCTAGAGGGTTTCACCATGGAGAAAGCTCTGGCACATCACATTTTGGGGAACAAACAGCAGCACAACCTTCTTCACAACACTCCACTATGCCCACATTCCTATCTGAGGAAGGTGAGGAAGAAATACCGTGGAAGGAAGAAACCCTTGGTGATTATTTTGTGGAATATGAATCTCAATCCTGAAGATTCAAAGAACATTTGAGCTTTCAAGAGTTCTGTCGGATCAAGGATGGAAGGAGGTCTTTTCATCACCATAAAAAGGGAGGGTTTATGCAAAGCTCAGATCTACAGCGCAGCTTGGGAAGGTTATTTTTTCCCTCTTATGATGGATCACCCAAGTGCACAACCAAGGCTTGGGTAGAGAAGTTGGATACTTAATTCCAACTCAACAAAGTTTCTGAAATAGAAGCTTTCAAAATGGCAGCGCTGCACCTGGGAGGTGAGGCTCATGAATGGTGGTTCCATGGGTTATCTACACTTGGGCATGCTCATATCACTTCATATTCAGATTTCACCGGTAGGTTAGTAGAGAGATTTGATCCAAGGGATCTGGAGGCTCACTTTGTTGAGCTAACCAAGCTCAAGCAAATGGGAGATCTAGAAATTTATATTGTTGAGTGTGTTAGGGCCTAAATCTACCTCAGGCTGAGAAAGATAGGATCTAGGATAACATCATACCACGCTTAACCTAGTAGCTAGCCCTACCAGGTCGAGAGAGGGCTCTCTCCTTGTCAATCTTAGAAAATATGGCCAATGAAAGCTTGAGATGACTGATGTGATGACTGATTTTAGGCTAGGTATGTGTACAGAGGTGTTTGATTGAATTTGATGGTGTTTTGTTGGCTCAAATGTGAAAGGCGGATTTGGGCTTAGGGAATGAGGCTCAGTTTTGCACAGATATCTATGGGGAAAGGTAGGCAAGTGATTTGGTACTTCAAATTGAGTGAGATGGAGAGGTTTTAGACAGATGAGGAGTTGAAAAGGGCAAGAAATTCTCAAGGATCCTCCTCAAACAGCTGAAAACATAGATAACTAAGCAAACCCTAGGTAGAGCACTGCACTTTCAATGGATTCTAGCTTTATCCTTGTTTGATTTAGTTAAGATGAAGCAAAGAGAGATGATGGCATACATAAAACACATGTAAACTTACAATTACAAAAGGAAACACAATACCAAAGCAAGATGCCACATGAATCCCATAAAGGGCTGCAAAACATTGGTCTATTCCTTAGCCAAACTGCTGAAATGTGTATACAATGAAGCTCCAAGCTTTCTCAAAAGTCCAACCTTCTGCCAAAGTCCCACTCCTACACTATGAAATTCATAAAATATATACATTTTCTCATCCTTGTACTAAGGGAATTGAGCTCAACCATTTTCTTCAAATAGAATCAGTTACATTAAACTTGGGCCAAATTTCTGATAATAGGTGTTGAATATGAACTCTTATCTCCTAAACCATAGTACCTGTTATAAAACTGAAAGAGGCTTTTGTACATAAGGTCATTTTGGACAAAACCTCTCTCAAATGTGGGAAATTCATTTCCAGTTTCTCGCAATTTGTTCCACAAAATCATCTCTAAAACAGAAAATCATTAAAAATTTAAATTTATGAAAATGAGCTGTAAATATCTAGTCACATATCCCAATTCGTGACACCTGTGAATAAAATGAAAGAGGTTTTTGTTATATTGCTTGTGGTTAACAAAAACATCCTTGTTTTTTTCAAAATTACTTTCCATATGTTGTAAATCTGCCCCGCACTAAAATGACTAAAACAGTAAAAAAAATGAAAATTTTGCTTTGTTTTAATGTAGGCTCCAAATATCACTGTATATCTCCCACATAGTAGCACATGTGCATAAACTGAAGGAGGTTTTTGTTATTTGGTATGTGATTAACAAAAACCTCTTTCACTTTTGAAAAAATCCTTACCATTATTTCAAAAAATGATTTTGTACTAAAATTTTCATTGTGTGCAGCAACTGACCTCAAAACATGCATAACCAAGAATCACTCATTCATTTCGATCATATCTTCTAATCCAGGAGCCGGTTACAGGAGTGTGATATACCGTTGGTAATATTTTTCTGAGCTTCTTCTGATGGACACACTTGTGACATTTTTTGTGTTGAACATCATGTGCAAAACATCTAACAAAACCAGACATAGTAAGAGCTCATGTTGATCTCTGGTGACAGGCTGCAAAGACTGGAACTAACAGAGTGTTTGAAGCTTTCAGTGATGGTATCTGACCTCACTATGAACTGGAGAGTATGAATTTTTATTGATGGGATGGCTGAACCATTGCATGGATTGGTGAAATATACTAGACCTACTACACTCCAAGAAGCTGTGGAGAAGGCTAGGGATTTACAACATACCTTGCCCAAGACTAAAGCACCTTTTCAGCAAGAAATATCTTCATGGCCAAAGGAGAATTAAGGGAGTACACCTCTTGAAAATGATCGAAAGAGTGTAAGGAAGAAAAAACTATGTTTCACCTGTTAAGAGCCATGGGTGCCAAACCACCAATGTGTTGCAGGGAAAGCACATTTCATTGAAATACTCTCTAATGAGAAGGAGAAGACCAACGTTGTACCTCCCACAGAAGATGCAGTAAAGGCCTTTGCTCCAATTAGAGGAGCTCTTGTAGCATTAAGAGGAGTTCCCAAGTATCTAACATTGAGAGTTAGAGGCACTATTATGGGACAAAGAGTATCAATTTTGGTAGACAGTGGAGCTACTCATAACTTCATTGATACACAGCTGGTACAAAGGAGGGGAATTCACATAGAATAATTTGAGGGTTTCTCAGTTTTGGTTCTGGGAGCTAGAACCATGCAGTGTGCCAAATATGTTCCAGCATTATCCATCACCATGGGAACCTACACATTGACAGACCACTTCTTTGTGGTTGATATTCCAGATACCAATGTTATATTGGGTGTCCAGTGGTTAATCACCTTAGGGAAGGTTACCACTGATTGGGAAACCTTAGAGATGGAATGGATATAAAAAGGGAATGGAAAGCATCAAAAAATCCAAGGCATACACATTATCCACCTCAGATTGTTTCAACTCACAGGATGGAAGAATATTTAATATACAGAGGAGACATAGAATGGGCAGTAGAACTGTGTTTGTCTGAAGCTGGGAGCAAGGGATCATCAGTACATCCAGATGTACAATCTCTCTTGGACTGGTACTCTACAGTATTTGGAGATATCCCACCTGGGAGACCTCCTGACCGAGGATTTGAGCATACTATTGAGTTGGAGCAAGGAATCCAAGCAGTGATTACCACACCTTATAGGCACCCCAAAGCTTATAAGGATGAGATTGAAAAGGCCATTCAAGAGCTTTTGGCTCTAGTACACATCCGTCCTAGCACTAGTCCTTTTGCCTCTTCAGTGGTCTTGGTAAAGAAGAAGGATGGCACATTAAGGATTTGTATTGATTATAGAGCATTGAATAAGAAGACCATGAAGAATAGATACCCAATTCCCAGGATCAATGAACTGATGGATGAACTAAGAGCATCCAAATATTTCTCCAAGATTGATTTGAGATCCGGGTATCATTAAATCAGGGTGAGGGATCAAGATATCCCCAAGACAACGTTCAGGTGTCACTATGGGCATTTTGAGTTCTTGGTAATGCCTTTCAGACTAACCAATGCTCCAGCAACATTCCAATATTGCATGAACCACATCTTCTATGGTCATTTGAGGACACCCTATAGCAAGGGGGACACCCTATAGCTTTTGAGAGCTGGAAGTTGCTGCCACATGAGAGGCTATACCCCATATATGATAAAGAGATGCTGGATATTATGCATGCTTTAGCCAAATTCCAGCAATATTTGGTGGGGAATAAATTCCGGGTGAAGACTGATCATAATAGTCTCCGATTCTTTCTTGAGTAGAAGCAGCTTTAGGAGAGACAGCAAAAATGGGTAAGTAAAATCCAAGCATATGACTTTGACATAGAGTATGTCAAGGGGAAGAGTAATGTGGTAACAGATGCTCTATCTAGGAGGCTAGCAGTGTTGTCCTTACGAGGCATAGATTCAGATTGGAAGGCTCAGTTGTTGGTGGAGTACTCCAAAGACAACTTTGCATGTGAGATACTACATGGAGTGGTATCTGATGAGAGGTATAGAGTGATGGATGAGATCATCTATTACTGGGACTGGGTCTTCCTGACTAGAAATTCTAAGCTCAAGGAGAAGGTTTTGCAAGCATCACATGATTCCCCACTTGCAGGGCATCAGGGATTCACCAAGACTTATCGGGCTATACGGGAGAGATTCTCATGGAAGGGTCTCAAGGAGGATGTACTCCAACACATCAAGGAGTGCATAGTATTCCAACAAAATAAGGGAGAACACAACCATCCTGAAACATTATGGCAGCCACTTCCTATTCCGGATGGAAAATGGGAGAGCATTTCCATGGACTTCATCACCAGTCTACCTACAGTTCATGGTAAGGATTGTATCTTTGTAGTTTTTGATCAACTAACAAAGTATTCACATTTCTTTCATATTTCTGCACGATATACTGCTTCACAGGTAGCTAAGCTTTTCTTCAGGGATGTGTTTAGACTCCATGGTCTTCCTGTCAAACCAGGAGGTAACTCCTCAAAACTGCAATGTATATTAGCTGAAGAATGTACATGCTTATATAGATGGGAGGTGAGGCTATTGGGATTCAGCTCCCAATGACTCTTGGCCTTCCTTATTTCCTAATAATAAATAATATACAAAAATACATGTGCACACCCATCCATAGGATTAGTTGTCAACATTCCCCCCTTTAATCCGAAGGGATGTTGGTGAGTCCAAGCATCGATATGAACTTTTCAACCTTTTCTCTACCAAGTGCTTTGGTGAAGATATCAGCAGCTTGCTCATTTGTGGAACAATGATGTAGATGGATGGTTTTGGCCTGAACATGATGTCGAATTAGATGGTACTTTGTATTGATGTGCTTTGTTCGATCATGGAACTTTGGGTTCTTGGCCAACTTTATTGCAGAAGTGTTGTCGATCATGAGTGGAGTGGAATACATTTGTTTCATATGCAAATCTTCCAGGATTTTCCGGAGCCACACAATTTCCTTTGTTGCTTCAGCTGCTGCCACATATTCTGCCTCGGTCGTGGAATCTGCTGGAACTGACTGTTTGCGTGATCTCCATGAGACAGCTCCTGATCCAAGACTCATGGTGTAACCTGTAGTAGACACCCCTGTTTCTTTGTCGCTATCAAAGTCTGAATCAGAGTATCCGGTCAAGATGAAGCTGTTTGCACTGTATATTTTGTCCAAACTGAGTCCTCAGCATCTTAGTACTCTTTTTTTTGCAGTTATAATTATTGTCCTCATGGCTTGAAAAAGATCCTTTAGAGGATCTGTTATCAAGAAAACAGATGTCAGTCCATATACTGGGATAGAGAAGACTTCACAAGATGTTCTATATACTTGTACATCTCAATTCCTTCCCTTCAATAGATGTGAGATTCAAGTTTTGTTCCATTGGAGTGGTTAAGGGATTACATTCATCCATGCCAAACTTGTTCAAGAGATCTCCAATGTACTTCTTTTGAGAAAGAAATATGAATTTAGGATGTTGAATTACTTCAATACCCAAATAGTAATGAACATGACCCAAATCAGTCACTTCAAAACCTTTCTTCAACTCTTTCTTCATGGATGCAATATAGCTCTCATTGTTTCCTGTTATCAAAAGATCATCTACATATACCACAAGATATACAACTGTTTTTCCAACTTTCTTAACAAACAAATTTGCATCATCAAGATCAAAATGTTTGAAATCAAGTTTCAGAAGATGCTCGGTCAATTTCTCATACCAGGCTCGTGGTGCTTGCTTGAGGCCATACAAGGATTTTACAAGTTTGCAAACTTTGTGTTCTTGACCCTTTATCACAAATCCTTCTGGCTGGGACATATAAACTTTCTCCTTTAGATCTCCATTCAAGAACGATGTTTTTACATCCATCTGATGAACTTTCCATCCACTCTGAGCTGCTAAGGCAAAGAGAGTCCGGATGGTGGTCCATTTTGCTGTGGGAGCAAACGTTTCTTCATAATCGATTCCTTCCTTCTGTGCGAATCCTTTTGCCACAAGCCTGGCCTTGTGCTTGTCAAGTGAGTCGTCTGCTTTGTACTTGTTCTTGTAGACCCACTTACAGCCAATTGGTTTCATTCCCAAAGGCGGATCAACCAACTTCCAAGTGCCATTCTTTATCAAGGCATCATACTCCTTCTGCATCGCTTCTTTCCATTCATCATGAGAAGCGGCTTCTTTGAAGGAAGTTGGTTCATGATCTGTAGACAAACTCAATTCACATTTATAAGCAATATCCATATCAACAGGGGAATCAGAATTATCTACATCACCTTCGATTTCTTGAGTGGAACTTCTTGTTCCTGTTTTTCCAACCTCATCAGGATGAACATCCTCTAGTGTCTTTGTCAGCCATTTGGGAGGACCTTTCTGAGATGGCCCAGGCTGGTCACTTGACTGAGTTGGGATTGATTCAAGATTCAATCTCCCAATTCTGTGAATCACATCATCCAATGTGTCATCCGTGGTTGTTTCTTCATGTGGGGGAGAGAGTGCTTCAGGATATGATTCCACAGTTTGATTCAATATCGGAATCCCCCCTTCAAGGTGTGGAATCACATTATCAAATTCTTTGAAAGACTTTGCAGGTGTGAATCTATCCAGGCGATCAAGTTGCCGCTCAACAACCTTGTCACTCTTGGATGATTCAAGAAATATGACATCTCTTGCTATCACAAACTTCTTATTTGCTTCATCATAGAGACGATATCCTTTGGAGGTATTGAAGTACCCCAAGAAGATACATTTTCTGCTTCTAGCACCAAGTTTGTTCCTTTGACCCTTGGGTATCAAGGCATAACAAGTGGACCCAAAGACCCTGAAATGCTTTACCGAAGGAATGTGGCCATCCCACATTTCAAAAGGAGTTTTATTTCTAATTGAACTTGAAGGACACCTATTCTTTATGTAAACAGCACATAGAACTGCATCAGCCCAAAACATCAATTTTACATTCTTGAAAAATAACATGGAGCGGACCATATTTAAGTTGGTTCTGTTCATTCTTTCAGCTACACCGTTCTGTTGTGGATTATATGGCACAGTGGTTTGATGTTTGATTCCATGTTGACGAAGATAATTTTCAAATTCGTTTGAGGTGTATTCTTTTCCATTATCAGTACGTAGAGACCCAATATGTGTTTGTGCATCATTTTCAATCCATACATGAAAATTCTTGAAAGTTTGAAAAGCATCAGACTTATTCTTCAGTAAGTAAATCCAACACATCCCGGTGTAGTCATCAATAAATGTCATCATGTATTTGTTTCCATTTGCAGAAGCAATAGGCATAGGGCCACATAAATCTGAATGAACAAGTTCAAGTTTCCTATGTGCTCTTGAGTGTGAATCATGAAATGGCTGTTTGCTCTGCTTTCCTAGAATACATGCATCACATTCCTTAGGTTTTCTAGGAATTGTAGGCAGTCCATCAACACCATTTTTCTTCAACAAACGAAGGCTGTCATAGTTTAAGTGTCCAAATCTAGCATGCCATAAAAGACTTGATGGAAATGTACCTTCATCATGATGTGAAATGAATGCAAAGTTTTGAGCATGAGCAGATGAACCTTTCAGCTTCAAGAGTCTCCCTTCTTCTATTCCCTCCATGACAAGTGAGTGATCTGATGCTGATCTGACCTCTGCCTTGCCATCAAACAAGTGAACTGAGTGTCCTTGCTGCCGGATTTCGGTCAGGGACAACAAGTTTCTCTTCAACTCCGGGAGGTATAGAATCTCATGTAGGATATGATCAGGAAGACCAGGCAGTTTAAGCCTGACTGTGCCAAGCCCTGATGGCTTGAGTTTGGATTTATCTGCGAAATATACTGCTCCATCAACTTTGTCAGTGAATTCTTCAAAAAAATCTTTTCTAAATGTCATGTGACATGTTGCCCCTGAATCTAGCAACCAATCATCTCTCCATGAAGTAAATGAAACATCAAATAGGTTTTCAGTTACTCCATTGTTACAATGTGCTAGAACAGAATGAGCTGATTCAGCTGGTTTACCTTTGTCTTTGTCATCACTTTTACCTCTGTCTTGATTTGTTTGCTGCTGAGCTTTAGATTGTCTGCCCCCCTTTTCTCTGAAGTGTCTTCTTCGTCTTCTGCCTTCTCTTCCTTTGGATGAACCTGAAGCGTGTCTCTTTTCTCTCTGTGCCAAGTAGGCAGCCTCTTTAGAAGATGAAGGGACTGTCATCTTCTTTTGAAGGAGGAGAGAAAAAACTCTGCTGGAAAATTTCTCTTGAAGGAGAGAGAAAAAAAAAAAAATCTATTGCTGGAAAATATACTCAATTAAAAGGGCAGAAACTCTTGCTGGAAAAAAATTTCCGAGTTTAAAAACTCTTTCTGGAAACTAAATCTGCTCAAAAAACTTTTGCTGAAGACTGAATTTTAAAAAACACTCTATGCTATAGACTGATTCTGCATAAAAAAAAAATGTATTTTTTTTTTGTTTTGGGAAAAAAATGTATATGGAATTATGAATGGGAAAGGGTGGAATGTGGTGGGAGGTCGATGTAATAGAGGGCGATGTATATATAAAAGTGATACCGCTATGTCATATGCTTTCATATAATGCTGGAGGGCGCATACCACATACAATATAAGTAAATATATGGCATTACCAACAACGGACTATAAATATATGAAGGCGGTATATGGTAAACAACGCACTCGTTGTATACAATGTAATACATAATGCTTTAGATAGAACATAAATGCTGAGAACTAGATGCTGTTGGTAAAAAGAAGACCGCTTTATATACAATGAACACAGCGCATTAATACAAGGAGCAATGTATATGAAAATGGAGCGCATACCATGACAATATGACACAGCGTTGTAATGTAATAACACAGTGGTATGGAAAAATTGCGTTTGATGTCGTTTGAGCAGTCAACGGAGGGGCGTGGTATTACAACGTACCAATGTAATGGAGGTCTTATAACAGCGTTCTATATCAAAAGACACATATAAAAACGTGTTATGCAAACGATGAATGGACACACGTATATGAATGCAGGGTTTAACGCAGGAGGGGCGGTGCAGACAGCGCTGGAGGCGTGTTATATCAAAGCCAACGCATTTAACATGTCAAACTCTGCGTTATTTGTCATATATAAACGTTGGGGCGTGACTGTGTTATATGGAATGCATATGGGGAGCAGTGATACCAATGTTGAAGTATGTGCAGTGATATACAGCAAAGGAGGGAGCGTTGTATGTATGACTGTAATGCAGTGGCTTGTGAGTAATAGAGAGCGCAGAGAGGTGAGGGCGCCGGGTATAGGGAGGTGAGGTGAGCGCAGGGTTTGAAAATGGGAGGTGAGGTGAGCGCAGGGATAAATGGAGAGGGAGGTGAGTGAATGGAGCGTAGGGATGAGTGAGGAGGCCCAAAAGGGCGTTACATAAAAAAAAATTGAACTTGAATCTGCAGAAGACAGTTGCAGGACTGCTGGACTGGCAGAGCCTGCAATTTGCAGATTGACAGAGCCTGCAAATGTCAGTGCTAAATAGGGAAAAAAATGCAGAATAACAGTCTAGCAATTAGGAGCAGCAGAAAACAATTAATAAAATTGACTGAGCAAAGGGTAGGGAGTTACACCACAGGGCAGAAATGCCAAATGTGGGGTTGGCTCTGATACCATGTCAAACCAGGAGGTAACTCCTCAAAACTGCAATGTATATTAGCTGAAGAATGTACATGCTTATATAGATGGGAGGTGAGGCTATTGGGATTCAACTCCCAATGACTCTTGGCCTTCCTTATTTCCTAATAATAAATAATATACAAAAATACATGTGCACACCCATCCATAGGATTAGGTGTCAACACTTCCAAAGACCATAGTCAGTGATCGGGATAGCCACTTCATGGGTGGCTTTTGGCAAGAACTTTTCTGGTTAGTGGGTACTGAATTGAAACCAAGTACCAGCTATCACCCGCAAACTGATGGACAGACTGAGATAGTGAACAAGCGGTTGGAAGGCTAATTGAGGAATTATGGCTCAGGCCAACAGAGAGCATGGTTGTGCTGGCTCCATTTGGGGGAGTACTGTTACAACACAACTTACCATATTTCCATTGGTATGACCCCATTTTGAGCTCTTTATGGGTATGATGCACTTTCATTTGTTGATGTTATGTTTGGGGCAAGCAAGGCTCCTAGAGCAAAGGAGTGGATTCAAGAGAGTTAGGACATACTCTGGGCCCTCAAGGACAACATTGCTACTGCACAAAACCAGCAGAAAATAAATGTAGACCGTGGTCATATAGAGAGACAGTTTGAGGTAGATGACTTGGTCTATCTTCGCCTTCAACCTTATAGACAATCTACACTCAAGGAGAAGGGGGATGAGAAGCTCAAATATCGATTCTATGGGCCATACAGGGTGATCTATCGTGTTGGGGAAGTAGCATATGAGTTGGAGCTTCCTAAGGGGAGCAAGATCCATAACATTTTTCATGTCTCATGCCTCATGCCTCAAGAAGGCCATTGGATAACATGTGGTTGCCAACATGGATCTCCCACATATTGATGATGAAGGCCATCTAGTTTTGCAACCAGAGGCAATCTTGGATACTCGGGAGAGGCACCTAAGGAGTAGGGTGATCAAATAATATTTGATTCGATGGAGGAATCTTCCTAATGAAGATGCCACTTGGGAAGGAGAGAAGATTTTGCAGCATCCTTCTTAATTGTTGCTTGAGGACAAGCAACTTTTGGGAGGGGAGGATTGTAATATTCCCAACTAGCTTGCTGCTAGTTGGAATATTATATGTTGCTCTATTTTGCAGTCTAGAAGAATAAATGGGGTAGGGAGACCCTTAAATCTCTTTAGTAGGAATAAAACATTCCCAATGTGAATGGGGATCAGTTTAGGTAGGCAAAAAAAAGTCACCTTGGGTGTGAAAGGGGGAAATACATATGGACTAGATCTATGGTGACCAAATCAACAGCGCTGCCAAAAGAAAAGATAGAGCTAGTGGGAACAGCGCAGTTTTGGAGGAGGACTCTTTGCAACGAAGTAACATCATGAATGAGTGGGGTCAAGGGTGAGAAGGCTCACCAAGAATAAAAAGGAAGGGATGGCAGCCTTGAGAGGCATTTATAATATTTTCTATGTTTGGGTCTTATGACTTCTTTCATGCTTCAACTATTTAGGTGGGTTTGCTGCACTGTTTAATGCAATGGATTCTCATGTGAGAATTCCACACTCTTTCTTGGAGAACTTGTTGAAGAGATCTGAGAGGAGAATTTTGCGCTACATTTCCACTATCAAACATTGGGTCAAGCAGTCACCAACATCTACAGCGCAGTCTCTTGCAGAAACTGCGTCATTTCTCATGGTGTTGCAGTGGGAGGGTTAAAACCCTTGATTTTGAGCTAGTTTCCTAGGAAAAGGGGCAATCCCTCTCCCGAAAAGCTAGTAAGGAGGATTTTTAGCCATTTCTTGTATTGTTCAGCCACATGTATGCAGAGCTGCAGTTGGGCTGCGTGATTTCAGATCTAGATCTGTAGATCTACCATTTTGTACCCATGCTTTCATGAAACCCGTGTCGGGTTATCTTCATATTGTATAAAAGGGGATAGATCTCCATCTTCTCAGCTCTTTGAGTAATATAACTTCAGATATGTTGTTTCCTATCTTATTTTTGTAGAAACCCTCATTTAATTATGCTGTCACATGCTTCAAAAATTCTGTATGGTGTAAGTCATGGGGTTTGGGTGTTTTTAAGCCATATTGAACTGGGGAGATTTGTTTAACATAAATAGAGGGATTTGTTTCTGTTCCTCTTCTGTATATGAGGGCTATAATGCATAAACTAAGGGATCCAAGTGCTTTTTCTCATTTTTATAGCTAAATATTCTAAAAACTACATTTTATTTGTCTATATTGCTGAATTTCCTAAGAAGGAATATTACACTTCACCAAACCACCTACCTACAAACCTTAGAGTCTTATTGGCTTCAAGAGTGATTCTAGTGATTTTTCTTTCGAAAATGACTTGGAATACCAGGACCATTATGTCATTGCATATTTTGAACATGTGAGAATGATATTTTGACTCCCATAAGAAATCTAACTCTACAAAAATGGGGGTTTCGACTTCTCTGGTCCATTTCCATCCTAATGAAGAAAATTGAAAGGAAAAACAGACTGCATATAAGATATAGGAGCTCATATAAAAAGGAGAGACTGCATTTGGTGGGGCATTTCTATTTTCTCTATAGGTTGTGATAAATCTGATCAAATTATCAAAAAGAATAGTAGCCCAATCTAAAATATAGCCATCAGAAGCTGCTTCTATCAAGGGTGTCCAATTTTCTTTAAATTTGGTCGTATTTACAGATCCAAGAGATGACACATCATTGTAGTTATTTGAGAGAATGGGCTTTTGAGAGAGACGATTGAATACATACCCTTATCTTCGTACTTATGTCGGTTTGGATCATTTCTCCATTCTTTAATTACAGTTGCAGGATGGTCTTTCTCGTGCATGAACTCTTAAACGAATTGGGCATCATATCTCTTTTGGGGTTCTGGTATTTTATACATATTCTTCAAATCTGACGACCTGAGAGAACCAATCATAGTTCTACTTCGAGTAACAAATTGTCTATCTCTGATATCTACATTGTTCAACACCCATTTCATTAAGTCATTGTATGGCAACATTTTAGGACAAGCAGCAATTCTGTGAAGAAATGAATTAGCATTGTTTGTCCATGATTCTAAATAATTGGACAACGTATCGCTGGCCAGAGCTTTTCTGTCCAAAATTACTTGTGGTTTCTCATTCTCAAACAGCTGATAGATCCCTTCCCATCTTGAAGAACCAATTTATGGGTTGCATGTAGTATCCAATATTAGGGGAGCCATTTTGTTGTTTTCCTCTTGTTGTATGACTGTCAGTGTTGGGGTGGCGGATTTCCTTTGCGCTTTAATCAACCTTGACATCCTTTTATGCCTAAGTGTTTGGATTTACCCTATTGAAAAGAAAACCAGAGAGGATAAGTTGAAATCACTTCGAACGATATTAACTGTCTTGTCAACTTAAATCATGCATAATGGGAAATCCTTGGTATTAATATTTGAAATAATTACAAATCAATTACAAACCTCGAGATCATAGAACACCTTAATTAACATTAAATTGACAAGCATAGGTTTGTGTTATTTTGACATATTTCATTATATTAGGATTAATTGATCGACGATTTTGATCGTTGGCGACTCATAACGCTCGAAGCTATCTTTGATACGTGAAGTGTGACATTGCGATGTTTGGAGACATGATGCGATATCAGAATATGTCAGATGACAGTTTTCGATGTCGGCATATGTTAAGTGACAACTTCGCTACCTCGCATTTCGGCGTTTCGCAATTATACACTTGCTACTTGGATTTTGGCAATGCGCTATTTCGGAGATCCCCTGTTCGCGATTTCGTTAATGCTTTCCTCCCGCTTATGTGCCTTTTCGATTTGAGGGTTCCCTTTTAGGTGTTTTTCTTTATTTTATAAAGCTTATTATAATAGAAAACCTATCTTTAAGTCTTATTTCTAAAACAAACATTAACCTAAAAATTTAAAGGGTCCCTGTTATCCTTTCGAATCTATTTTACTTAGATAATGGGGAATTGTTGTAATACTACAGCAATTAGTGATACACTGGATGAATCAAGAATCTCTGATAAATATTAATACTTAAAGACAATATTCTAGGAAATTCAATAAATAATTGAAATCTAAATTTTATATAGGTAAATTCTAATCTGAATACCCTGGTTTTACTTGCAACAAATTTCTTCTTTCTTTTGTGAATGAAATTTCTCTTTAAATAAATCAAATCTTAATAAGTTGAAAAGATAAGTAGGAATTTTAATTAAAGCTTAGCTTATTTGATAAAATTATTAGTCACTAGTAGAGCCACTGCTGCCAGCAAGCGTTCATAGCCTCGACAAGGTTACTATTTAACCAAAAAAAATGAACCAGTATCCCATTCATAATATAATAGATATCTCCAAAGCTAATATAATTACTCATTTTATTTGTATATTTTTCTTCTTTTGTTACTTTAAAATCATTATCCTGGTTTGGAGGCCAGAAGTGATAATGTCATTCACTGGATATAATAAATTTGAACAAGTTGACTCGTGATGAGATCCCTTGTCTCAAGGTTTTTTATGCCATGAGCCATTATCTTGTTTTGGTAGCTAATTGATAATGTCAAGTTTATTAGTTTCCTATGAATATGATGAGTCGACTCGTGATGAGATCTCTCAACTTCAAATTTTTTACATTTTTTAATTACACTTTGAAAGATATAACTAATATATAAATGAATGGGGACGTTGTCATTTTTCTCTTTATGAACTTTTGGATGACCATTTGAGTAAAAGATGTTGATACTTCAATAAAATTTCCCACTTTGTAAAAGTAACTTTTCGAACATGATCTATGTCAAAATAATTTTTCAAATCACATTAGTTAGAAGTATTCTTCTTTCTAATCGGCTATTTAAATCAAAATTTTCCAAAGAAGAAGAGAATTCAATTTCTGATTTATTTCCTTTATTTTATATCTTTAAGGATTAACACTTCCATGTTCAAGAAAAATAACAAAATGTTTCACCTTTTGCATAATATTGCAATAACTTAATTTATTTTAAATTAGATCTATCTAAATATTTATACAAAAGAAAAATCGTTCTTTTAAGAAAAATATTTTTTAAGGACAAGTCCATTAACAGGAAGAGTTTCCTTTTTTGATGGACCTATTTTTTCGATTATTTGAAAAGGGACAAGCCATAGTTTTTTAAATTTTGTATGTTTTCCTTTATCCTCATGCAATTTATCCCATTTCAATACCAAATCTCCAATCTCAAACCGTTTATTTTTTATTGTATTTGAATCAAACAAAGTTTTGATCAACTATTGATGATGACTGTGTACCATTTTTTCTTTCTCTCTTTCTTCCTCCATTTTAATTATTTCAGACATTATTAATTGTAATGAAGATAAAGGTTGTTCAGTAATGAATTGAACTAGGTTTGTTGATGGAATAGCTATATTCAAAGGTAAAATTTCCTCTTTCCCATATACCAATCGAAAAGGAGAAGTTCCTACTGAAGCTTTTCTAGTTATCCTATCTGCCCATAATGCAAAGGTTAAGGATTTGTGCCAGTTTTTCTTGTTTTGATCAATAGTTTGTTTAATTATCCTTATGGGGTTTTTGTTTGTTGATTCTGCTAGACCATTTCCTTGAGGATAATAATTTGCTGAATACTTTAATTTAAAACCTCTTTTCAAAGCAAATTCAGTCATGGCATTACCTGAAAAATAAGAAGCTTTGTCAAATACCAAAGCGTTAGGAACACCAAACCTTGTAATGATGAATTGATCAATAAACTCAATAATATTTTCTGAATTAGTTGTCTTAAGAGGTATTGCTTCTACCCACTTTGTAAAATAGTTTGTAGCAGTCAATATATATTTGTGTTGTTTAGAATAATGAGGAACAATCTCACCTATTATGTCAAGTCCCCATTGTTTGAAAGGTTGTTCCATATTGACTAGTTGAAGTGGAATTGAAGCTTTTCATTGTCTTCCTACTGTAGTATGACAAATCTTACAATTTCTAACATAACTGTGTGCATATTTGAATAATGTTGGCCAATAATATCATGCATGTAAAATTTTATGCGTTGTGGTGTCTCCACCAAAGTGTCCACCTATTGATCCATCATAAATTTCCTGGAGCACATTAGGTTTTTCATTTTTCTCTAAGTATCTGAATAAGACAGAGTCATAATTTTTTTCTGAATAACACATCATTGACTAATTGATATTGATTAGCTTTCAATCTTAATGCTCGTTTTCTTTTGAAATCCAAATTTTGTGTAGCATGATCATTCTTTACATAAAAGATTAAATCATCATATTGAGATTGAGGGTTAATATTGAGTACCTCTGTAAAAATTTCAATGCTAGATGTTACCTCATCCGGTGATATGTCATTCATTCCTATAATCAACCTGCAAAAACCTTGACCTCTTACAATTTTAGCGGGTTTTATCTCTAAATCGTATTCTTGCATTGTTGTTACCCAATTGGCCCTTTTTTCTCCTAGTTTCTTCTGTATAAGTATTTGTTTGACTGATTAGAAAGGAACAATTACCTTGACATGAGTTTTCAAAATAAAAGGTTGAAAATATTTTACCACTTTATAAACTGCAAATGCATGTTTTTCGGCTCCTGAATAGTTCAATTCAGCTCCTTGAAAATTAGAACTGAAAAAAGCAATTGGGATTTCGAGATCATAAAAAGCAATTGATCCATCATAATTGTAATTACAAATCAATTACAATCCTCGAGATCATAAAACACCTTAATTAAAATTAAATTGACAAGCATAGGTTCATGTGATTTTGACAGATGTCATTATATCGAGATTAATATGTCGGCGATTTTGATCGTTGGCGACTCAAAATGCTCGAAGCTATCTCCGATACGCAAAGTGAGACATTGCGATGTTTCGAGACAAGATGCCATATCGGCATCTGTCAGATGACGGTTTGCAATGACAGCATATGTTAAGTGACGGATTCACTACTTCGCATTTCGGCGTTTCGCAATTGTACACTTGCTACTTGGATTTCGGTGATGCTCTATTTCGGAGATTCGTTGTTCATGATTTCGCTAATGCTTTCCTCCCGCTTATGTGCCTTTTCGGTTTGAGGGTTCCCTTTTAGGTGTTTTTCTTATTTTATAAAGCTTATTATAATAGAAAACCTATCTTTAAGTTTTATTTCTAAAACAACCATTAACCTAAAAAATTTAAAGGGTCCCCATTATCCTTTATAATCTATTTTACTTAGATAATGGGGAGTTGTTGTAATACTACAACAAGTGGTTAGAATAAAATCCCATAATCCATGTGATTCAGCTAATTCTTCCTCTTGTGATTCTTTAGCGGATAAGGTTGATTCTTCTTCTTCATCATCTTGACCTGATTCTGCATTTGATATAATAGCAGGGGGTTGAGATTGTAATGGATGAGTCTTTTTAAAAGATCGGAAAGGCCTTTTATAATATTCAGTGACTTATTTTTTTATCTCTAACATTTCATTAGACATTGTTTTGAGGACATTTTGTAATCCTTCCTAATCAAAAGGAACTTTGGGAGTTTTCTTTTTGGTTCATCTTTGAAAGTGACCTTCGTTTTTTTTCTTTCTTTGAGAGCATTCTTATTTTCCAAAGCAAGAATTATCTTCTCCACTGATAGAGCTTCTTTCATGTTTTCAAGAAAAAATGTCTTATTAGCTCTGTCTATGAATATTTCATTATTAGAAGGAAGAGCAGAGATATACCATTCAATCTACACATCATCACCAGGCTCAGAAGTATCAAGAATTTTATTTAACAATTTGTTGAATCTGGAGTTAAAATCTTTGATCTTCTCGTTTTGATTGGATTTAATATTATATAGATCAATTATTAAAGTGGTTTTTCTATGATAATCTCCAAATTTTGTTAAAAAATGTTGTTCAAATCTATTCCAATCGTTAATTGAACCTGGTGTTAATGAGAAATATTATGACCCTGTGGATCCTTCGAAAGTATAAGGGAAAATTATGACTACACAATCCTCTTCTACAACCCCATTAAGGTTAATGGCCAACATGAAGTTATGGAGGTGTTCCTCAACGGGAAATCCATCATCAATATTATACTTTGGTAACCATATCTTTGGATGTTTAAGTAGAGGATGGAGTGGTGGTGCCATTTGGACTGCCCTTGGCTTAGTCCAAGGTTTGTTTTTCATTCTGGGATTTATAGGAATAGAGGAAGATGTAGATGATACAGAGGCTGGAGATGATTGTGTGGATGAAGAAGTTGCCCCTATAGTATTATTGGTTATAATAGCACCATTTGATTTTTTTAGAGGAATGTGAATGGAAGGATTTATCTTATGGTAGGAAGAAGGTAGAGAAGGATTTGAAGGATCGAATATAGGAGTGTGAGGTGGGGAAGATGATGTAATATAACTAGTGGAAGATTGAGCTTCTAAGGTATGGAATTTTCTTCGATGAGTGGGTAGTGGGAAATCAAAAGGATTTATTCCAAGTTTTTCACTCTGAGATTGGGTCAATAAACGAGAAACTTGTAAGGATGATGATACACTTCCTTCAGAGACTTCGGACTGAACAGGCCTTTCTTCTTAAATAGAAATTCCTTCTAATGCTCAGATTAAGGTCTGAAATTCAAGAGACTCTTGAGCTGATTGTGTAGAAGTTTGACTGACTGACTTAGGAAGTGTGATAGGAAACTTTGTGCTTGTTTCAACAACTTCTGATCTAGGAGTGGGAGATTTGAATGGGATCTTGAAGTTGGAGGTATTTTGAGGGGGATTGACTCTTTTGATGGCCTTTTGATTTTGGATTTGACCTTGTTGCCGTTCATAGTCTTCAGGCCCTCCTTCTCGTGCCAAAAATGTTGAAGGCTCAAAATTCTCTGCCTCAACATCGGGGAAAACCACCCGGCCGGGAACTTAAAGCAACTCCTTTTCCATTTGGAATAGTGGCTCCGACTAGGATTATGGGTCCAGTTTCCCTTAATAAAATAATGACATATGGATGAGATATATATAAGTGTAAGGCTAATTATGTGAATATAACTAAGTGATAAAGAATATCTAACTCGAGAAAGCTTTCTCCGTATATGTGACTTTAGAGAGATTTCATAAATAACAAGACAATATAGATCATCAAATCATCTATGAGGTTAAAACATATAAAGATAACTAATTTAATTAAATAGTTAATTATATTAGTTGATGAAGCTCATTGCACATATAATATATTTTTTTTCATGCATATACTTGTAATATTTCAACCACACACATAAATAGTGATAAATGACAGATTGTTAGCAAAAAAAAATATGAATAAACGCAATTTAGATAATCATTCAACTCTTAAAAACAGAAAAAACATATAGATAGTAGTAACCGATATACTTTGACTCTGCTCATGAGAAAAATAGTAGTGATTCTACTTTGTATTAAGATTACTTGAAGCTACAATAGTGCAAAACAAAATATCTCTTGCCAGAATTTGAAATCCCTTCTTCATATTCATGAAGGGGATCTATAGTTTCTAGAGAAAATATAAATATATTAAATTATCATAAAACATTGGAGTGATTTCAACAAACCATCCTTAAAATAAATTAAAAGACAATAATAGATTTCAGTTGTAAGAACATGAATATGACTGAGATGAAGGTTGTTCTCCCATTTGCTGTTGAAGTTCGCATATATTTGTCATTGGTTTTAATTCGGGTGGATGATGAGGCTAGATGCACATCTGTCCCGTGAATATTGTGTCGCTAAGTGTTGGAATGAGATGAGTATTCATGTTGGAGAGAAACCTCAGCACGAGCCACTAACTGTGAGGTTTAACCAAGTAATGCCAATGGAATTCTAGGTTAACCTTTGAAACATTCTTGATGTTTTCAGCCTTCTTTATCGATAAATTTTTCCATGATTTGGTTAACAATTTAACATCTGGAAAATTACCCTCAGGGAATTCTTGGATCAATTTTTCTTGTAGTAGACTATCACTGATAGATTCAGTGATATTGCTGGAAATGTTCCTGGCACTGAAATCACCATTTCTGCATGCTTTAGTATAATTTCCCATTCGTTGAAAATGATCTCCTTATGTGACTCTTCTAGGGAGATCAGTTGATCTCCCTACAACACTATCTTGCCATAATATTTGATCAGAAATCTTCTCCTCGAACTCTTCATAGTATGTCCTTAGCTCGAACAATTAATTCACTAATGAATCACTTGATTTGCATAATTCATTGATAATGGCCAATTTCAAGGAGAAAGTGACTTGTTGTTGAGCAAGGGGAGTGTTTAGATCTCCTGCTTCTTTCTTGAATTCATTTATCTCATGGTTCACTTTAAATTGTTAAATATTCTATTGAAGTTCCTAGATTTTAGTGTCCGTGTTTTTCAGATCGACTTCATATTAAAGCTTTAAGTCATTGAAATTCTTCTCAAGCTCTGCAAGTTGTGCTTGACACTATTGCTCAATAATTTTCTTTTCATTTTCCAGACCCTATTCTAGCTGCATGATTCTTTCATATTTATCCTTTAAGATTTGTTGTACTTCAGAAGCTTTATCAATAGTAACAGTGGCATATGCTCTTGCAAACTGTGATAGCCTTCTGATATCTCTTGTAGGGTCTTCTTGAGGATCTTTCCAAACTACTTCAAAAGAGGCATTAGTAGGGACTAAGGCCTGGGTTTGTTCAACTTTCCATATTTTTCTTTGTCTACTGACCACATATCTATACTTAGGACTGTAAAACACATCAAGAGGAGGGATTTCTTCGATTTTCAAAATTACCTCAGAGGTCGGAAATACTAGGATAATTTCTATATCAGCGGTATCCAAAGCTTTATCGAAAGCCCTAGTAGTGAGCCAGGTCTTCCCTTTATCTTCAGGGGTCTGTGTAGTCTTTTCTTGCACTAGAATATTCAAACCTTGAATCCCTGTTGTTTGTTTAGATTCGTTGAATTCTTCCCATATCTGATCAAGTTTGCTGCATGTTTGAATTTCTTTAGTCTCTGCAGTGGATGAATTGGTTCTCTCTTTGGTTAGAGATGTATAATTATTTTTTTGCTGAAGTAGACCTGGCCCTATCATGTTCTATATTTTGTAGAGGAATTCTCAACAAATCCAAAGGCAAATAAGTTATCCTTTTATTCCTATATTGATTAAACTTAGCCAATGCTTCAAGAATAAACTGTGTTGCTGCTAATTTTTCAACCTGTGCACAGGCAGAAGCCGATTCAAACAAATCATCAAACTTGTCTAGCTCATGCATAAATTGTTTGATCTTTGCTTGTGCTGTGACATTATTAGCAGTATCATTAGGATCAAATTGTTTGTTAGGCACAAATGGGAAATTTAAACATTGAATTTCTGCAATTTTATGGCCAACATGCTTGAAATTGTCAAGGGAATAAACACCACAGGAAATAGGAAAGTAAGGCCACATAGTATTTTTAGCATCTTTCAAAACCTTTGAAAGGCCATTCTCGACAGTTTGGTAGGTTATTTCACGCGCTGAGAGTTTATCGGGAACATAAAGGGGCAACACATGAGGTTTGGCAAGACTATCGAAGATCCAAATATAAGTAAAGGATTCCTCTCCAAACCATCTCCTTATTGATAATAAATCATTGTTATCTTGAGGGGAAAGCCTAGGGGTCTTCTCATCAAAAAAAAAATTTGTGAATAGGTAGCATAACTCCATGGAAAATTTTGTAGAGATGAGGTTGGAATTTGGATTCCCATAGGATGTCATCATAGATATGTATAGGTGTAGGGTCTTCAATGGTCCATTTCCATCCCATAGATGTAAAATTGGAGGTGAAATAGACATCATCCATTATATAGGCACTCATGTAGAACGGGGGAACAATATTCTGATAAAATTTGCTCTTTCTCCTATAAACTAGGATTTAGTTTCCTATATCATCAGACAGTATAGTTCTCTAATCCATAATGTATCCCTCTGAGGCAGCGTCAATTAATGGTACCCACTGGTCTGAGAATTTAGGGTATTAGGATATCCATATATTCTACACATCATGGAAACTATATAAAATAATAGTTCGGCAAGAGAAGCAATGGAACACATACCCTTGTCCTCGAGCTTGTGTTTATTAGGATCTCTTCTCCATTTCCTGATGGGCTCTGACTGATCCTCGTTTTCACTCATGAATTTTTGCACAAATTCTTTATCGTATTTATTCTAATGTGGCAGAAAATTATGCATTTTATTTAAATCTTCATTGGTAAATGACCCAATGAATGTCTTCTTTAGAGTTAGAAACACTCTCTCTGAAATACTTAAATTATCAATGACCCATTTAATCATGTTCGTATAAGGTAAAATATTTTGTCTAGCTGCAATTCTATGTAAGAAATAATTGGCAATATCGTTCCAGGTAGACTCAGAGGTTGAAGTAGAATCATCGGTTGTAGCTTTCCTCTCCACTACCCTGGGTTTTTCATCTTCAAAGATTTTATACATAGCTTCTCATGAGGAGGTTCCGGAATCTGGAGTACATTTCATGTATGAAAATAGCAGAAGCATTTCAGTAGTCTCAGTTGGAGGGGAAACGGGTTGTTGTTGACCTACAAATTTCTTATTAGATTTAGCTTCCTTAGACATTTCCAGTGAGTTTTGTTTATTGGGACTGGCCTACAAAGAGGAAACACGAGGATAAGCGAAATATTTTCTTAACCATAGAATTTATTAAACAAAATAACTTAATTCATATCAAATCATGCCTTTTATGAACAAAATCTAGTGACCTCAAGCTATAATAACCAAATCATTTAAAACATTGAAATCATAAATTCAATGCATTTGGCCATTAAATGATGAAACGTGGGTTCACATGGGCCTTTGTACATGTCCTCATATAGGAGGTTTTTTACCGGAGAATTCATATGGTTACATCTTTGAAACATGTGATATCCTTTCCTTCTTATAGGTTTTAAAGAATGCAACGGCTATAAATATGAGCAGGAAGTGTTATTGGAGGTTTCATATCAAATATTTTATATCGGGAATTTAAAGGACTGACAGTCGATAGTAAATTTCGATATGGGAATTGCGATATGGAACTTTTGATATTGAAATGGAAGGCTTATCTAAAGATCGAGGTTTGAGAATATCGGAGATCGGAAGATCGGTGATTAGGAATATCGGAAATCGGAGGTTTGACGATATCGGAGTATTGGATTTATAAAGATATCGGACTATCGGAGGATAAGTGATAGGAAATATCAGAGATAGGAGGATTGGAGTATTGGAGGATTTTATGTGGTGCACATATGAAAAGTCCCAATATGGAAAGTATGAAATGACACTTGACAATCATGTGGGGTTGGGAATTTGATTATTGAATTCTCTAAGAGAAATTTATTATTTATAGGCTTAAAAATAATTGAAACTTTAATCGGAGGTCTCATATCAGAGATTTATTTATGAGACATGTTATGATATTTTAAATTTCTCCGATAAAGTTTTTCCTGATAATGTATTTTGAGTACAAGCCTATAGGAAGATTTATTTATGAATATTGCATTGTGAGCCTATACTCCAAAATGAAAGTTCTGATAAGGGAATTATCTCATTTAGTCATGTTTTTTTTGTGATCAAAAGCCTAAAAAGACCTATCTTTATTAAATCCATTGACTTCTTATTTTGTGGTTTATCGGAAGATCAGGGTTTGAGAATATCGGATATCGGAAGATCGGCAATTAGGAATATCAAAGATCGAAGGTATGATGATATCAGAGTATCGAAGTATCAGAGGATGAGTGATAGGAAATATCATAGATAGGAGGATCGGAGTATTGAAGGATTTGATGTGGTGCACATACAAAAAGTCTCGATATGGAAATTGTGAAATGCCACTTGAAAATCATGTGGGGTTAGGCCTTTGATTATTATATTCTCTAAGAGAACTTTATTATTTATAGCCTTAAAAATAATTGAAACTTTAATCGTAGGTCTCATATCGGAGATTTCTTTATGAGACATGTTATGATACTTGAAATATCTCCAATAAAGTTTTTCCCGATAATGTATTTTGAGTACAAGCCTATAGGAAGCTTTATTCATGAATATTGCATTGTGAGCCTATACTCCGAAATGAAAGCTCCAATAAGGGAATTATTTCATTTAGTCATTTTTTTTGGTGACCAAAAGCCTAAATTGTCTTATATTATTTAAACTAAGGGATTTTATCTAAGGATTAAAAGCATCCCCATTATTTATTAGTTCTACTATTAAATATAATCTGGGTGTTGTTGAGACTTGTGCATGGGTGTCTCTGCATGAAAATCACCCCTCTATTTTGAATTCATACACCTTTCATCTCCCCTAAATGCACACCCCTATGTAATTCCTCATTTTCCCAAGTAATTTGTGGATCAAACTTGATCAAGATGGGTAATCCTACCCATAACTCCCATTGATTTATGAGGGAACTCCTCAACCACACCCCATCCTCCATGACTACGAAAGTTAGCTTTTTCAACTACCAAGCTTCTCTCAATCAATGAGATTTGAATAAGAGGGGAAAAAAAAAGAGGATTATTTATAATTTAAATTTCACAACATGGATTTAGTGAGGCTTTTGGAAATTGAAGGCAAGGTAAATTCCCACAAACCCCTCACAAATTCTCAGTAATGATATCATAGTTCATATCGGTGTTGATATTCCTAGTCAACTATGTTAGCATTTTTCATTAATGACAAAATAAAATACATACATAGTGTATCTGATTTATCTAGTTCAACCACGACATATAAATGTCAATAGAGGTGATGTAAACATAAGTGATTACAATAATCATATGGATCAAAGCATATATGTTTCATTCTCCACCCCCTTAAAGGAACATTGTCCTCAATGTTATACTATATACAATATTGTCTTTTAGTTGAAAACAAAACTAGGTATGTCACTTTCATGGTATCCTCTAATTCCCATGCAGCCTCATCTATTCTAAAGTGATTCCATGGCTCATTTACCTGCATGATGGATTGAAAGGTCCAAAGTATTAGGGTTTTATTTTAGCATAAGCTCCCACTCTTAGAGAACTCTTCTTGGGTTTCTTTAAGACATACATGGTCCCCCACTTTCAATTCTCTATGTATACTAGTTTTATCTGCATAGATCTTTTATTGGTCTTGATCTACATTAAACTTATGCTTTATCTTCATGTTTTTATGTTCCATTTATCTCAGCATTTAGGGTTAAAGTGTTATTTTCTCCACTATATTATCCCAACTAATGAGGATATTGCACTTTTCTATAATAAAATACCTTTAAAGGACTCATCTATAGTGGCACTTGGTATCCATCGTTGTACACAAATTATACCAAAGGTAAGTAGTCTTCCCATTTTTTGGGCTAGTTCATGACATACATGTAAAGCATGTCTTCTAAAACACTATTTGTTCTCTTTGTCTGCCCATTCGTCTAGATATTATAGGCAATGTTGAAATTCAAATGCGATCTAAATCCTACAAATAATGCCTTCCCAAAATTCATGGTGAACTTGGCATCTCAATCATATTTAATTACCTTGGTCATACCATGCAATATAATATTTTCCATGAAGATATCGACAATATCAATTGCCTTGTGGGTGGATTTTGTTGGAATGAAATGAGGAAATTTTCTCAACTTGTCCACTTCAACCATTATTGCATCATGATGCCTAATTTTCCTTGGTAGTCTTATGATGAAATCCATAAATATGGTTTCCCACTTCCAATATAGAATTGGTAGTGGTTGTGATAAACATCTTGGGTGTTGATGCTCAACCTTGACTTGTTGATACTCAAGGCATTTGGAAATATACTTAGTGATTTCCTTTTCCATCCCAATTCTAGTATATACAACATGCTCTTATTCATTAGAAATCCATATTTGACTAATTGATAACCTCCACACATTTTCCCTTTATGCTCTTGCTACAAACATTCTTTAATATACTTAAAGTTCTCATCATTTATAGGGCATATTTTATTTTGGATTTAAAATCAAATTCACATGTGCTTATTGCTACTAGATGAATCACCTACATGCTTTGACTGAGTGCATTTTCCACTCAATTTTCCTTACCTTTATCTGTTTGATCTTGATATCATACTCAATAATACGAAACAAACATCTAGCGTACCTAAAATTTAAACGAGTTTGATCAAACAGATATTTAAACTTACTATGATTTGTCATTAAAATATAAATCTACATCCAAACAAGTAGTGTCGCCGCATATTCAAGGCATGATCTATAGCTACAGGCCCCAAGTCATGCATAGTGCAGTTCCTCTTGTTCTCATTGAGCATCTTAGACTTATAGATTTTACATATCCATATTGCATGATAACTCGACCAAGTCTTTCCTTTCAAGCATTTGTGCATACCAGGAAATATTTATATGGGTTTACAATCTTTAATATTACACATTGGTAAGGAGATGCTTTATTTGTTGGAAACTTTATTTTCACATTCCTCTCACCAAAAAAATCTCACCTCTTTTCTCTGCAATGAATTGATTGGATGGTCGATCTTAGAGAATCCTTGCATGACTCTCCTATAGTATTGTGCTAGTCACATAAATGATCCCGCCTTTAATATGTTTCTCATAACATACCAATACATTATGTCCTTTATATTTTCTAGATATATTGTAATCCCTTGTTCTGAAATCACATGACCTAAATAATGGACGTGTTTTCTATATAAATCACACTTTTTGAACTTATCATGTAACTAATTTTTCCTTCACACTTGAAACACCATTCTGAAGTGTTCCTCGTGCATCTCTTTATTCATAGAATAAATGTGAATATATGATTAAACCAAAACTAACTTGTCTAGGTACTTACTAAGAATGTTTTTCATCAAGCAAACAGAGATGGTTGGTGCAATGGTAAGCCCAAATGGAACCATAACAAACTCATAATCTCCATGAATCATATGGAATGATGTCTTATGGATATCTTAATCCTTGATTATGAATTAGTGATATAGGGATCTCAAATATATCTTACAAAATACAATGGCCTTTCTTAGCTAATTGAACAAGTCACCTTATTCAATTGGATAGGAAATACATGATTTAAGGGTATCATACTTCTTCTTCACAAATAGTGTTGATGCTCCCCTAGGATATGCACTTGGCCTAATGTATACCTTTTCCAACCTTTCCTTTGACTACAAGTTCAACTCTATCAATTATGTGGTACTTATTTGGTAGGGAACTCTAGATACATGAATTTATCTTGGCATGTGTATTGAGAATTCAATTTCTCGCTTAAAACGTTTTGGTTTGGAGGTGTTACCCAAATCTAAACATAGTTATCGACTTGATGATCATAATTGCAATATAAAAATTAGAACTATAGTGCAATAAACCCATATATTTACACATAACCCTCAAAATTAACCACAAAATAAAAAGTGGTACCATTAGTAGCCTCCCCATCGCTTGGCTCCAATAATTGATTACAATTATTTGTTTAAAAAATGTTAAAGGTTAGGTTTTAATTTCCAAAGGCCATTATCCATTTTTTTCCCTATACCATGGGGATGGAGATAATTCTCATATCATATTATATTCTTTATCCAAAATGACTTACAAATTTTCATTTCAGTTTTCCCACAACGTATCATATGCTTTACACAAAATATGCCTGAAATTTTTAGTTTCAATTCTAGCGAAGCAAAAAAACCACAAAGGCCACAATTGCAGGGTGTTTTAGGATTTTTCAAGGTTCTTGATCAATTTAGAGACCCTAAAAAACCTTGGGGTGTGGAAGAACCCTTGGACTTTGACCTATGAAACTATGATAAACATATGAATCTTTAAAAAAAAAATCAAATGGAAGTTTATCAAAAAAGAGTTAGTTTGGATATTTTCATCCCATTTCTCAATTCCACTACCAAATTTAAATAATTGGGAGTCTTTTGTATACATATAATACATATATTGTCCCCCCTTTCGACTAGTATGATCCCATTTATGGTCATCTTGTACATTGGGCCCCGATGGTATGTCCATTCAAAGTGTCAGGCAAATTTAAAGACCTAAATCAGGACATAATATTTATATCAATATGGTTGTTAATAAACTTATAATCACATTACATTATGTTAATGAGTTAAATTATATTACCTATCACTTCTATGTTGGAGTAAAATTGAAATTGAAAATTAAATTCTAAGTCAAGAAAGCATGAAACAAAACCTTATTCTAGTCACACATCCTTGAAATGTAAAACACACCTATTTGATTTATGAACACTTCGGATTGGGCATACAATAAGACTTCTCACACAAGTTGGAGTCCTTTACGCAATCATGTTCAAGATATCAAGTTTACACTCAAATTCTTGGAAATGAAGATTGTTAGGGGGGTTTTGATCCAAGGGAATGATTAATGCACTAGGGCCTTTCTTGCCACTAAAGACAAGTGGACAATCAGGTAGTATTTTATTCAATCTAATATATTTTTTCCCAACACTAATTGAGAAGCTGATAATTCACTATGGCCTTTCCCATTTGTGAGAGCCAAAATGGGCAGTCACTCATAGTCTTTTGGTCATCCTCTTAACTAGTATGTTCCCAACCATAATCTACTTTTAGATAGCAGTAAATGACTGAAAGAAATGAAATATGGTGCTAAGTGAAAAATTTTCCAATAGAGTTAGGGCTTCTTTCGCCAAGAAAAGTGGTGGATAACACTCTCGATTCTTTGCTAAAGTTTGTCAAATATATTATTCTCACAAGTAATAAATACCTTGTAATAGATAAAGCTCATAAACCGTACTTGAATTCATTAACATCCATATAAACAAATTATAGACAATAGTATGGCAGTGAATATACTAATGGGATCACATAAGCATAAACAACTAATATGAACAAGGAATTGAAAATATGCAAAAGAAAAAGTATAAACATAAAAGAGCATGTATTCACATGGCATACCAGCATATAGCAGAAGAATGAACAACACATGGAAAGCAGTGCACAAGCTTTGGTTTGTTGGGTCCCACCTCACCTCTGTAAGCACACTAGATTGTCTACTAGAAGTTGAAAATCAGAACAACAACATATATTAAGTGAAATAAACTTGGAGAAAGCTTCAAAAGTTTTAATTATAGGCTATAAAGATATTTCTCAAAGTATTATCATTACACACTCTAAATTTATCCTCTTTGAAATGGAGAAGACACTTTTATTTATACATAACTTTGCTTTGAGAACAAGATAAGCTAATCAATTCAAATCCACATGGTTATTACCATTTACTAATAATTAGAAGATAATTATCTCTAAATATCTTCTCATAAATATCTCCAAGATATTTTATGATCCCTCTTATCCAAAAGATGCTTGAGGAATCATCCAAAATTGATGTAGGCCTAAGCTTTCCCATTCTTTATACATAAATGGTGCAGACCCAATCTGAAGTTAAACCCCAAAATTGATACCTCGCCTTTTCCCTCACTAAGTTGTGTTCCTAAAATAGGCAGAGATTATAATATAAGAGTCAAAGGAAAAGGAAGGAATACCTTTAAATATAATTAAACCATCGTCGCAGACCTTCACTTAGTCGAGTTTGGTTTTTATCCATTCCATATCAATGTATATCAAGTCCCAATTATTCTGACCTTTAAATGTATTTTCATCAACGCTTATATTAAATTTTATGTGGTCGCACTCACAACCACCACAATAATGTAAGATCCATGATTTCACATGCACGACACTTTGCCCACTCTTGAAAATCCTAATAAAATAATTTCTTGAATATCTTGAATGTCTTAAACAAATAAACAAACTGTTAATTATATGTGCTAATTACAAATATTATTTTATCTAATTTATTTAACTAAATCCTAGATTTGAGGAACCAACTCCTCTGGTAAATGTCTTTGACCTTCTCAGTCATTTAAATCCATGATAAATCTCCAAAGATTGAAGAAAAAAATTGAATTTGAGCCTTAATGCTAAAATTTAGCATTGTTAGAATCTCCAATTTACTATACACATTACCAAACTCACTCATAATATAAGTTAGAATATGAAATTTTTCTAATATTTAGTCATAAAATCACTTAAAATAAAAAAATAAATGCACTGGAAAATATTAAGCCTAATCCCACATATAAACATTAAAATGGAATAAAACATGGTTACAAAAAATTGGAAAATGGACTAAAAATCAAAGGAAAGGTTGTGAAATGATGCTAAAAAGGATGTGAAAAGACGGTCATTCTCAGACTCGACACAAAGCATACACAAAACCACTACCACTAATCTTGTGAGGGCAACATTTGAAGCAAATTAATATTGTTGACAAGTTGACATGCATGGTTGGCTTTGTTATCAACATGGTTAGTGGTAATTTAAGGAATTTGTGGGGCTAAGGTGGAGACTTGGGACCTATTATGCTATGATGGTGTGTCATTTCAAAGCATACAAAAATCCACTAAGTTTTTGGGGGAAACATTTAAAGCAAATTCATGTTGTTGACAAGTTGAAATGCATGGTTGAATTTGTTATCAGTATGGCCAATGGTAAACTAAGGAGTTTGTGGGGGAACATTTAAAGCGATTGCATATTATTGAAAAGTTTTCGTGCATGGTTGGTTTTGTTATTAGTGTGGTTGGTGATAAATTAAGGATCTTGTGGAGAAATGTGGAGAGTTGAAACCCATTGGGCCGCGAGGTATGTCGATTTGAAGCATACACAAAATTTCTACCACTAAGTTTGTGGGGGGAACATTTAAAGCGATTGCATGTTGTTGACAAGTTGACATATGTGATTGGTTCTATTATAAGTATGGTTTGTGGTAAATTAAGAAGTTTGCAAGGTAAAAATGGAGAGTTTAAACCCATGGAGGTGGATATGACCTACAAATTTATTGATTAGTAATTTCATGGGCTTTATTGGTGAGCCAATGATTAGTGAGAGGAAGAAAGAGTGAATAAATTTTACCTCTCTTATGTTTGTTCAGACTATGGTATGAGGCTTGAACCTCTTTTTAATATGACATTTACCTCTAATTTCTTCATAAATGTTGTACTAAGTTCTTATTTTTAAAACCATATACATATATATTCAAAGAAAAAAGCGTAATTTTTATTAACAAAAATAAAAATTACATTATGTATGTGCTCATAGAACGCCCAAAATTGGCAATAGACTCCCCAGTGACCACATATATACATGTTTGTCTGGAAGATACAAACCCATACCCATAATCATAAAAATACTAGTTCAATAAACTATAAGCCAAAAATATACATAAACTTAGCATAAGCCATTTCAACTTCTAGCAAAAAGATATATTATCAAAAATATAATTATGCAAAAAACCATGATGTTCTTGAGCATTTTCAAACAAAATTCATGATTGTGGCATGTCGATCTGAAACCCCTCAATGAAGGGTCTGTGATAGTAGTCAGTAGAAACTCCATTCAATAGCTTGGAGAGTTTCCATATTTCCAGAGCATGTGCAACACTCGCCTTAGAGAGTGCATTTGTGTCCTAATTCCTCTCCCTATAAATGTGGTGACAAGAAACATTATCAAAAACATTTAGTTGTAGAACCTCCTCAAGAATAGGGTTGAGTGTGTGAATGTGACAGTGTTGTATCTCATTAAATGGATTTATGACGACCATAGACTCACCGAAAATATGAAGAGAGTGGCATTCTTTCTCAATTGCAAAGAGGAGAAGAAGTTTGAGGTTGAGAAGTTATGGATAATTATTTGATCCCCTCCCCCACATACACCATTTTCAATGGAAGATCCATCAAAGTATGCCCACGCCTAGGATCTTCCACTTCCTCTACTACTATATTCCTTGGAGCATGAGTCACTTCTTTATCTGGAATCATATCAAAATTGTCTGTCACTTTTTCGACCACCCGATTAGGGACAGAGATTTTATCTTGAAAGATAGCTTTGTTCCTTGTGTTCCAAATACTCCAAAAAATCAAGGGAGGTAGGTTTCTGAGCTTTTTATGTGTTACATGGTCCCACCATTATTTCCATATATTTTGGATATATGTGCCTTGCCATCTCTGAGACCCTCCAAGATTATTTCGCACCGCATTCCAAACAACTTTAGAAAACGAACAATGAATGAACAAGTGTGCAACAGATTCAATATCGTTGCTGCACAGGGCACAACATCCAAGATCATTAAATTTGCGCTTTTGAAGGCTATCCCAATTTGGGTCTTTATTTTCTAGCATGCACCAAAGGAAAAGGCGAGTTTTAGGGGGGCTTTTAAGTTTCTATAGTTTTTCCCACCACCAGATGATATCCTCCAATTGTTTGTCACTACTAATAACCTCATATTTTACCTTAGGAGTGTATTTCCCCCACGACGATTGTATCCACCATAGTATGTTATCTTCCTCTCTGATACACACATGTGCTATGTTTAGAGCCACTGTATAATCATTCCATTAACCATGAAGTTCATGAGGAAGACCCAATTGTTGTGCATTGATCCACCCCTATGCCCAAATGGATGTGTTTCAAGGATCAACTATCTGATTTAAGGTGGCCTACCTTGGTTATTTAATATTTGTATCAATTCTCTTGGGAGGAAAAATATGTCACCACATCCGACCCATGGGTCCAGTCCTAACGTGCATTTTTTTCCATTCCCCACTTTCTAAGCCAAACCATCTTCCCCTACCTGAAATAATGATAGAACTACTTTCAAAATAATGGACGATTTGAACCTTTTCTTTTCTAAGGATCGAATCCACTCTTCCGTAGAACTAGGGTAGATATACTTCTTGTGTGCTACTATAGTCTAGATACTATTTGTAGAAAATAGCCTCCATCCTACTTTGGCGATCAGTGCCTTTGCAAAGGAATGAAGGTTTTTCAACCCCCATCCTCCCCATCCCTTTGGAAAAGCAGTTCTATCCACTTTACCCATGGGAAGACTCTACCATCCTTGTTTCCCATCCACAAATATCCGCAACAAAAATTTTGAATCAAATTTAGGACCCCTACTAGAATCCAACATAGGGACATCCAAAAAACTAGTATGGATTCCAACACCAAATTTATGAGCACCAACATACCTACATGAGACAACCATCTGAAACACCATGATTTGATTATCTTTTAGATCCTTGGGATCAACCACAACCAGCGAATTTTCCTGTAATCGTTTAATTTTTAGGTGAAACCCCAAGTATTTGAGACCAACATAAAAATCTAAAGAGATGAATGGAAACAAGTTGTTCACATAAGAGGCTTCATGTCTAGTCAAACCATTTGGGGATAAGGAGGATTTTTGCAGGTTCACCAGCATACCATTGGCCTTATGGACTAGGTTGATCACCTCCTTAATAGAGGTCGGATCTCTTCTATATCCATCACAAAAGAGGAAAACAACAAATAAAAGATGAGTAATAGTTAAATCTCAAGCTATGACAAGATCCCCTCTACATTTCACCTCTTTTAACAACCTAAAACCATACCATATTATGTAATGCAAAGCACACAATTATTCACCAAAACACTTAAATGAATAAATATATATTATAATTATTTGAAATAAATTAAATTGTTTTTGTTTAGATTTACCTAACTCAATATCATTTGATTTAATTATTTAAAAATAATAATGTCTAAAAAATAAAAATAAAAACAAAAACTTAATTAATAAACTAAATATGTTAAAATTTTCCAAAAATATTTAGGCCAATAGGCCTTTCTTTTGAATCAGTTTATCTGGAATTTTAGTCGACCTTTTTTATTAAAAAGTGACATTTGTCCACAGTATCTATATATATTCCTTCCTAACATATTCCAAAATATCTATGTATATATTCTTGACATCTATCTAGTGGTAGAAATTGAACTGAACTGTGCATTCATGTATGAAATTACCAACAACTTATTCCATTCCCACATGTCAAAAATAATGGAGCACTCCACTCCCACTGTTGGCGACTCGGATTTTGCTGGGAACCCAACTGTTTACAAATGAGGGGGGAATTATAGCAGATTAGTTGAGTATAACTGCTCCTCCAGGTTAATCTCGATCTCGCCCATCAATAGTTGCTTCTTATAGTTGTTAATCTCGATCTGGACGGTATGGTTGTTATGGTACAGTTTGAAGTTCGTCTCCATTCAAATCAAAATAGATAGTTCAAAGCACCGGTCATCTTCACTTCCAGCAAGCAAGTCTTGTATTTTCTTTATTCGGATTCTTCCCCTATATTTCCTGGTCGGAGGAGGGGACGAAAGTAAATAAATTTATATCTTATATAAATATATAGATATAGACTCTATACGTTCTGTGAAATTCATCCTTGGTGATACAGATTATCGATACAGGTGAATGTGATCCAGGTGGATATTGGTGGCCACCCTCCTATTCCACTTGGGGCCCCACCATTGTCTCTTTCAGTTTTTCATTTTCGTCACAACTTACTATTTTTAGCAGTTTTTCGGGTCCTGAACTTCCAGAGTCGTTTTGAGGCCCTGAACGACGTTTTTTGGGCATCGTTTATTTGGCGAATTGAATTTTGTTCCAAAATATACATTCGTAGCTAGCAGTTGTAGTCCTCAGATATATCTTTCTAACGATGTATCATGTGCGTCAAACGGAGATAGTATGCCAAAGTTACGACCCCGGGAAATTGATGTGCCAATTTACCCTGACAAGGCTCATATTCTGGTGTTTCATCTCCTAGGGTTGGGTTTTTGGATGTTTAGGGCTTTCCATTGTTTCTCAATAATATATAGGCCTTCGAGCCTCATTGTAACATAGAGTTCAGAGACCTGTAGCTGCCACATATCTTCTCAGAGATAAGCTACCAGCGCCCTAGCTAGTTTATTTCCATTCCGTCTGTAAGCAAATTTCAGTTATTTGATATTAATGAAATGAAGTGTTATTTCCGCTACATATTTGTATTTATGGTTATATGTGTATTCTATTGCGTTACTGCATAAATCTTGGTTAGTGGTATCAGAGCGGTCTTCTTTTTCTCGATCCTTATTTGCATGTCCCCAACAAGGTCGGGGTATGAGTTAGGGCTCAATCTGGTTGAACCTTAGCAAGATAAGCCTTGCAAACCCCGATGACCACCCATGGGCGACGAAAATAAATATGAGGCAGCAGGAGATCCTATCAAAATATTGCTCGAGGAGGCCCTCGAAAAACAAAGGAACACGATGATGGATAACTTTTCCCAAATCCTTCAACGACTGCCCATCGGCGGCGCATTCACATCCAGCAGCCACTCTGGAGGCGCAACTCCCTTTAAGGTACAACTAAAATTGAAATTCCATATTTGAGGGTCAAATAGATGCAGATGTCGTAGATAGATGGTTGAATCTATTCGAAGGATATTTCTCGGTTCATGACTTTTCCGAACGGGAGAATATTATTTTTGCACTCCTCAAAGCTACCCCCCATGTCAAGGACTGGTGGGAAAACAAATGTAAGAAAAAGGACGAGACAGAACCCTCTCTATTCTCAGCCATACCCACTTGGAATTCTTTCCAAGAGGTCGTCAAGGAACAATACTATCCCGTTGGGAGCTATGAGGACAAGTACATACAATGCACCATACTGCGGCAATAAAGGATCAAGATGTGCATGAGCTGACGAATCTGTTCCATACCTTGCGCACAAAGTTGGGTATCAAATATTCGGAGAAACATTTGGTGCTAAAGTATCGCAGTTGTCTGCACAAATACATTCAGGAGGAATGGATTTCCTCGACATGTCCTCGCTTGGTATGGCATACCAGTATGCTACCAAAATTGAGCAGAAATTCAAACAGAAGAAGCGAGACTTTGGATCTGTGAATCAAAATCAAGGGAAAGGTGCCCCCAAACTGCAGAACAAAGTACAAAGCCAAGG